>LR749791.1:78142-152762 GCA_902729485.2 Mus minutoides | reverse complement strand
ATAAGTATAAGATATTACTCATAACATCACGTGGGAACACAGTCTCTTATATTTGGTGACTAGCTCTTCCAGTCTTGACCTGAATTTTACAGTCTCTCAGGTCTTCATGATACTCTTTTGGGAGAGAGTCTCAACCTCATATAAAACACAGAGACTGGTGGCTAAAAATTTTTACTCACAAGTATCTTAAGCACTCTTGAAATGGTATGAATTGCTTATTTCTAGAGCTGAAATGTACAAAAAAAAAGAGATTCTCTTGTACTAACACTGAACTATGGATTACAGTTATTCTCACCACCCCCACCCCATCCTACTTTAGTCCCTTGCCTGTGGGACTGTTTGAATACAGGATTACAAAGCAGTGCGCATTTAAGCTGCAGCACTATTCCTGAAGGATTTCTAGTGATTGAAAATGTTCATCAGTTGGAAATTCAACAGTGTAAATAAGAGATTTCTGTCTTTTCACAAGGGCTCTGATGGAACAGCTTCACCTCATAGTTACCAGGTATGCCCAGAGAAGGCTTTGGTCCACCATTGGTGTTTGGGAAGAACTTCAACATGTTACTCCATTTTTCCTAGGAGCTTTGATGCTTGAAAACTAAATATAGAAAGGGAACACTGTGAGCTTAGGTAAGGGAATTACTGAGATGTACGATGGAAAAAAAGAATAAATTAGATACACTCTTATTTATATACTTCCCCCAGAATTTCACAATTCTGTAGAGCTGGTCACATGATTCCAACACAGGTATGATGTGGTCCTTCCACAGTCATTTTGAAATTTTCCCTATCAGTTTAGCATGCAACCTGAGAAATATCTTGTCTATAGTTGTGTTTCTCAAGACATGCCACGTTCTCACTTTTTAACTGGGACATTGTTAATTGTGGGACTTTTTTTAAATGCTGTCCATATAAGTGGTATGTTATCAAAATAGGTGTGATGCTTTCTTTCCCTGTAGTGAACTAATATTGCAGTCTTTATCAAATATAAGTATGACTCTCAGTGATATCTTCAATTCTGGAATATATGAGTAAGGAGAAGCAGAAATTTCCACTGGGATGTTTTTAATTTGTTATTATTTGGTATATGTATTATCCAGTATATTGGATATATGTGTGCATGTGTGCATGTGTTCATGTGCTTGCCTTAGCAAGCATGTGGAGATCAGAAGACAACTTTATGGAATTGATATTCTCCTTTCCCCCTTATATGGCCTCCAGGGGATTGAATCAGGTTACTAGACTTGTGTAGCCAATTGTCCTTACCCATTAAGCTATTTTGACATTCCATCAACTGGAATTTTCAAATGAAAGTTGCTTGGTGCTTTATATCTCAAAACCAAACAAAGCCCAAGAAATAATATAAAATTACTGAATAAGTACCCTAGGACACTAGGATATGTTTATGTTTTAATGCCTCCTACTGTTCATTGTGGGAAATTAACACCAAGACCACTTTGTGTTATGTGTGGCAACCTAGCTAACAGATTGATTTATAGTGTGGAAAAGTTAGTTCTATATAAGTTGGAGGTTCTAAAAGAGGGTTGGAGTATTTCCTATAAGCTAATAACTGTAGAAGTCCTCATCCAAGTACATTCATATTACCAAAATTAAAGTTCACAGAAGAACAAATACCACCTTTTAAAAAAATCTTCTCAAGCCAGGCAGTGGTGGTGCATGTCTTTAATCCCAGCACTTAGGAGGCAGGTGGATTTTTCTGAGTTTGAGGCCAGCCTGGTCTACACAGTGAGTTCCAGGACAGCCAGGGCTACACAGAGAAACCCTATCTTGGAAAATGAAAATCTTCTCCATCTTTCATGTACACAGAGAAGGTGATGTGATTGAAGCAAAAGAAACTAGCCTGGATTGTTCAGCTTTTCCTAAACGCATTCGCATGCATCCTTGCAAGAGAGAAGGAAGTGGGGATTTGAGGAAAAACTGGGATGAAAACGATATAGAGGTGGCCCAGAGAAGAAAGAAAGCAGAGAGTAGAAAGGATATAGGGAGGGGGCATATATTAGAGAGAGGAGAAGAGAGAAGGGAAAGAAGACTAGAAAGATAGAAATTAAGCGTGAATAGGTTTTGACGGACAGGAAATGGTAGAAGAAAAAAAAGAGGGAAGAGAAAACATAAAAGAGGTAGGAGAAGTGATAGAGAGGCAGAGCAGCACAAGCCAAAGAATTCCACTAGCCACTAGAACTTGCAAGGACCCAGGAGTTCTGGAAAGGGGTGAATACCCACTTGGCCTTCAGGACTGTAAGAACATAAATTTCTGTTGTATCAAACCTTCTGGCTTGGAATCATTTGTTATAATAGCCCCCAGGAAAGGAAAACAAGCATAGAATTCAAGTCCACAGTCCTGAAGGGCAATTTAATGCCTTTCTGTGCACACCAAGAGAAACAAATATTCATCTTCAATGGGCTAGATTAAATAATAATAAAAATCCTAAGCTTTGGAGATTCATTTATCAAAAGCTAATATATTTTAAGGTTTCACAAACATAATTTTTCCCCCAAGAACTGTAAGCATTGGTTTCTATTAGGAAGAAAAATGTTAAGAGTAAGGGATTTTTGATCCTGGCTTGAATGTGGTTTTTATGCAGTTCAGTTTTGTATTATTTACAATCATTTCAAGGTTAGAGATAAATGTCAGAGAATAGGAAACAATATGAATTACTTAAGAGAAAAAAATAACTGAGAGATAGAAAGAGAGGTATCTCTGTATCAAGGAATAGAGTTTAGATCTATTGAAGGCGTTTCATGGAGACTATGAACTGTAAATAACAGCTTCATCATTCCCACCCAGAAAATATGGCTCTCCCGGGGAAAGTACAAGGAGCAACAAGAGCCACGAATACACGATCAGGCATTATTTACCTTCACTGTAACCAGAAGCAGTCTACTTGATAAGGGCTTCTTTTACTATCTTCCAAAGTATCTTCAGAGGTCAAAACTTAAGTTTTCTAAAAACAAAATGTTAGAAGATAATCTCTCACAAAAGTTGACTCCTACCAACTTCACTAATTAAATTCAACAGCATTCTATGATGAAATCTGATTTTAGAAAATCCTATATTATAATTTTATATCTCAGGTAAGTTTAAGTGAATTTTCCTGCTATCACCAGTGGTTCCCAACCTGTGGGTCATGGTTCCTTGGAGGGGGGCTGCTGAACAACCCTTTCACAGGGGTTATATATTAGATATTGTATATAGCAGATATTTATATTATCATTCATAATGATAATTATGGTTATGAAGTAGCAATGAAAATAATTTTATGGTTGGGGAATATAACATGAGGAAATACATTCAAGGTCACAGTATTCAGAAGGTTGAGAGTCACTGTCCTATAGTGTCTGGAGCCTCTTGAAAGCTTCCCATTGAATCTGCAACACATAGTAGACTGGAACTCTGATGGGCTGTGTCACAGACAGTAGAATTGCCCTACTTACTCTCAGTGATGGTTCAACTGAAAGTATGCATGACCTTGACATTTAGTTGTGAGGCCGTGGTCCAACCCAAAACCTTGATGTGAACCTTTTATTCAGCTTTGCTACTGACCTGAACTTATGTGAGCTAACAAGACGTATGTGTATTATAAATAAGAAAGCACACATTTAGCATACTGGTAACAAATATTGTCTCTGATAAGTGATGTTTGGGGACAGTATATGTAGCATTTAGTTATTGGTCTATAAAGTTGAACACTTATTGATTAATAATCTAGGGAAGCTTATATTTAATTTTTATGAAGAAGGTAATGAAATAAATAAGATACTTGGCTGCATTTCTTTGCATATATTATGGTCTTATATTCTCAGAACATTGTAGCAAATTAACCATCAGTATTCCTGTTTAAAATATAAATACTCTGAACTTCAGCATGTGTTCTAGGGGTCGAATTGGTCTCAAAGTCTCTTCCATTAGTTTTTGTCTTAAGTTATTTATGGCAAATGGCTCGCAGTCTGTTTGTGCTCTACAGATAATATACCTGTGATACCATGATCGCAAACTTAGGAGCCACAGCAAAAATCCAAGTGAATAAAAATGTTAAATATGAGGTACTATGCATTTATTTTATTACTTTTTTAAAGAGATCTCAGGAAACAAGCTAAAGGAACCAAATTCCATTATGCAAGCCCACAGTCCTAGCTAGAGATTGAAGCAGGGGATCACAAATTCAATATTCATCAAGGCCACAGAGGATATTTAAATTTGGGCTGAATACCTTAGCGAGCTGTTGTCTCAAAGTAAAATAATAAAGAAGGCTAGAGATATATCTCACTGATCAAATGTTTTGTCTATCAAAGACTACATTTAGTCTCTATTCTCTGTGGAGATAAAATTAGAAAAAGAAAGAAAAAATAGGTTTTAAAGAAAAGTATACTTTATCATGAAATCTTCTCTATGAGATGGAGATGTAGAGGAATGGGAAACTGTGGCCAAGATATGCGTTTGAGAGAAGAATCTATTTTCAATAAATTATATATAATACATATTTATATTATCTATGTTTACAGTTATTTACTAAATATATATACTTCTATAAAATAGAAGTGTAATAAATATGTTTATATATATATAAATAACATATAAAAATATATATTAAATATATGAGATGAGCATATATATTCTTAAAAGCAAAGTATTAAGGGAATCATTTTTATTTACATTTTTTCTTTATTTACATATTTTCTTTATTTATATTTTAAATGTTATCCCCTTTCCTTGTTTCCCCTCCAAAAAACACCCCTATTCCCTCCCCCCTCCCCCTGCTCACCAACCCATCTACTCCTGCTTTCTTGCCCTGGCATTCTACTACACTGGAGCATTGAGCCTTCACAGGACCAAGGGCCTCTCCTCCCATTGATGACTGACAAGGCCATCCTCTGCTACATATGCAGCTGGAGCCATGGGTCCCTCCATGTGTACTCTTTGGTTGGTAGTTTAGTCCCTGGGAGCTCTGGCTGTACTGGTTGGTTCATATTGTTGTTCTCCTATGGGGCTGAAAACCCCTTCAGCTCCTTAGGTCTTTTCTCTATTTCCTGCATTGGTGACCCTGTGCTCAGTCCAGTGGTTTGCTGAGAGCATCCACCTCTACATTTGTCAGGTGCTGTTAGAGCCCCTCCAAAGACAGCTATATAAGGATCCTGTCACCAAGCACTTCTTGGCATCCACAATAGTGTCTGGGTTTGGTGGCTGTATATGAGATGGATCTCCAGGTGGGGCAGTCTCTAGATAGCCTCTCTTTCCGTCTCTGCTCCACACATTCTCTCTGTAACTCCTCCCATGGGTATTTTGTTCTCCCTTCTAAGGAGGACCTAAGTATCCACACTTCAGTCTTCCTTCTTATTGAGCTTCATGTGGTCTGTGAATTTATACCCCTGGGGTGAGAGATCCCATTTTAATCATTGATTTAAAAAAGAATACCAAAGAAAAGAAAAAGAAAAGAAAAAGAAATAGTAGGAAAGGAAAACATATTGTAGAAATTGTGTACTCAGAATTGTAGTGTATCTGTCAGATTTTAAGTACTGAATATTTATCTACCCCTTAACATAATGTAGCATTACAGTGTGCATGAGCAGAAAACTAGGCGGTGTAAGTAGTGGAGGCACAGGTGGGAAACAAACTCTAATTTTTCATAACAATGAGGAAGTTATAAAAAAATAAAAACTTGAAGCATGTTCTTCAAGAATAAAAATATAAATTCAAGACCATCTACAAGAAAAGTTGAATCTTGTTGCCTTTGAGGAATTGAGAAAGGGGAGGAGTCAGAATTTTATAATTCCTAACAAGCATTATAGAAAGGACTATTCTATATGGATTCTTGAACTAAATACATGCATGTGAAAATTCCATTTACATAAACTCTGGTTTAAATATTATAAAGACCCAGCACTGAGTGAGAAGATTAAAATGTGGAAGGTGATATATTGTGTTTAGGAGAAAAGACACAAAGCAGTTTTGCTTCTCAGTGTTTCGATACCTCATGTTTTTCTGTCAAAATTGCGTTTTCAGACTTGTGGGTTGCCTAGGAAACTTATGGCCTTTCTCTTGATTCTAAGCCTGAGTGTTGACTTTCTCCAACTTTTATACTTTAGTTTTCCCAGACAAGAGCAAAAAATGCCTACAATGTAAAACCAAAAACCTGAACGGAAGCAAACCAAACAAACAGGGAATCTCAAGAATCAGGCTGAAAATAAATCATGTGCTATTCTCCTGAGACTGCATCAAAAGAAGGCTCTTGGATCCTGAGCACATTTAGAAATCCAGATGCCTGCTGCTGCTCTGCTTCCTGTTTGGATTTATTTTCATCTTTGTTTCTAACATGTTGCTATCCAGCAGTGGCCATGAAAGTTGTTCACAGTACTGGTCCTATCTAGATATTCACTAGATAGTAAGGCTACATACTGTGCAAAAAATTAAAACTCAGCATTCCTGAAGTTAATTTGGATGGCTAGGAGCAAGACCTTGTGTGTGTGTGTGTGTGTGTGTGTGTGTGTGTGTGTGTGTGTGTGTGTGTTTCCACGAAAGCTTGCTTGAAGACAACAGATATGGTTTATATCAAATCTGTGTTTGTGTTTTATGAACATATCTATAATTAGTAATGAGTAATATAATTAGATGCGAAGTAATATGTAACACTAAATGTCTTTTGAAAGTCATATGGAAACATATAAGTATAACATTTTACAAAATATATTCATATATAGAAGAGATTTAAATACAATTACCACAGAATAGTGGAAACAATGCCCAAACTAGACATCAAATGCTATCAAAAAAATCCTCCAGTACCAGAATTGGATGGCATCTTTTTGAGTCATTGGCCAAAGGGGCCTCACAAAGTTCCTAAACAGTTAGAACCAGTTTCCAAGGTTATTGGTTATCCTCCACAATTTGACAGTAAGAGCCTATTATTGAAGACACCACATACATAAGTCATAGATCATAGAAAAATCAACCTAACTCTCAGGTAGAAGCTTCACCCCTACTGACAAGTCTTCACCGTGCTGCAAGGTGCTATTCATGCTACTGGAGGAGGAAAGTAAATATCAACCTTATCCTTTGTCACCCTATCCTGTGTCCCTATGATAGCCACATGCCTGTAAGATACACCCACTGGTACAATGGTGGCACAGATGTCATGGGAGAAACCAGCTACTTCTATCAGATGTAAAGTCTGCTCCATGAGATGGATCCAACATCTGACTAATGAGGCCAAAACCCTACAATTGTATAGGTCATGGGCTCTAGGGGGAAAATCTATTTCTATTATCCTACTAAATGAACATAGTAATAAACTCACTTCTAGTGACATATCACTATGTTCATAAATCAGTTCATCACTCAGCCTTCATCACAGAAGCAAATTCTTGTAGTAGATGGTAAATAATGCAAAGGCTTACAACTGGACAAGTGTAGACATTGAGAAGTTTTGGAGTCTTCCACCCTTAAGGAAATGTTTTAATAAATTAATTGCCATCCCTCCACAGCTCGGGGATCTGTATAGACCATGAGGTAGAAAAATTGTAAGAACCAGATATGGTGGACAACTCCAAGGAAATAGTGTTTTCCAACAAGGCAGGTGAGCATATGAACTCACAGAGCCTTTGACAGCATGGACAAGACATGCACAAATTCAACCCATATAAGATCTTATCATGGAGAAGCAGAAGTTGACACAAAGTCCCACCCCTCACCAAGAAGCTGTTTGTAATTGGTAGCTGCTTGGAGATAGGAAATCTGTTTTCTTCAATGGAGTTTCTCTGGGATATCCACCACACTCCAGGGCAAGGGACATGTTCTGGAGTCGCTGAACTCCATGGATTTTGTGGCTTTGTTGCTCTTGTGGGCTTGTTTCATTCATTCATTCATTCATTCATTCATTCATTAACTCATTCATTTTTAATAGATAAGAACATAGAATTGGATGGGTAGTAGAGGGGATCTGGGAGGATTTGAGGAAGGGAAAAGACTATATTCAAAATATATTGTACGAGAATTTTAAAAATTTTAAAAAATGATTAAAATTTTTAAAAAATACCTTCTTTAAGATCAAGCCTTTAATTTCCAGCCTTGTAAACCTCAATAGGAAAATGTATCACTTGAATAGCTGTATCTTAAATAAGTCTGTCTTTGGGTAGATAAACACACACACACAGACACACACACACACGCGCACACACCATAGCAAGAAATTCACAAAGAATGAGGAACCTCTATGTGATTTTCCAGTAAATATACAGCTTTAAATGTCATCTAAGGCTTCTACAAAAATACAAAAAGAAGAAAAACAAAGTAAAACAAACACTTTCTCTTCCCAAACTACTTGGTTAAAATGCACAGGAGTGGGGCATCCTTTCTGAGCTTCTCCCCGAGTTTGAGTACTGAAAGAACAAACTCCAATTGTAACCATCACCATGAAAGCTTTCCTTCTAGAAATAAAGTGCCCTGATTCTACTCCTTAATTTCTAGAACGTCTCCCGTGTGGAAAAACATCGAACCTGAAACATCTCTGCAGTTAGAATCCAGAGAAAAGTGGCTTTATAATTTTCTTGCTGGTTAAAAGCCATGGGATCTTTCAAAAACAGACTATGTAGAAAAGACAATGAACAATGAGCTTCCCAGAGGCTCTTGCTGAGTGGAGGCAGGAGTTCCTGGCCTCCAGACCCTCTCAGGCATAAGAGTAGAGCAAACCACCAAGACTCAGAGACCATTCTTTTGAGGTAGGAAAATGCGAGGAATCAGTGAAATCTCTACCTTTCAGACAATAAGCTCTGTTTCTTTCTGCATAAAGAATTTGACAAGTGATGTTTTCCAAGAGATTCAGTATAGAAGCCATCTGTCCACTCTGCCCAAAAAGAGCAGCAAGAGGACTATCATGTCTGTATTGTATGATGATGAATCATGTGCTCTAATGTTTGATGAACATTCCATTGCCTTCGGAGGAGATAGGCAGTGGGGAAATCAAATGCACAAATTGAACTAGAAATCCTTTAATACCCTTCCACCCCAAGACCCTCAAATAGGCTTGATATGCGGCCTTCCTACATATTTTCTCAATAAGATAGAGGAAATAAGGAAAATGACTGTCCCAGTACTTTCATGGCCTGGAAAGTCAACAGTTTTCTCTCATCCATTTGTTCATTCTCAAGGAACAGAATGTAAGTTAAGGAATTCTAACTATACAAATATCTTTATAAGAGAAAAGACAATCTCAGAGCACAGAATGTGTTCTAGGAGAAAGGATACAGGGGCACATTCTAGAATTACTTACTCAGCCTGTGTGAATGCAATCCAGATTATTTGTGAATACTGTGCTCACTTCTGAGTCACCTTAGAATTAGGGCACCCGTGTACATACACATGCCTACAAGCATGTGCACACACACACACACACACACACACACACACACACACACATACACACACACACATATTTCCCCAGCAAAGTATATTCTGGATTAAGGAAGGTCAGGAAGATACAGTCGCAAAAAATCATCAGTAAGGAGGGGGATTGGGACAAAACAAAGATAGTAAAATCTCCAAACCAGGCAACTGGATTCCAAAGAATACCAGGCTACATGAAGATGAGAGTGGGGCACATGTCTGTCTTTGGTTGCCCCTGCCAGTCTCTCTGGGAAGCTCTTACAAGCATTTGCAAAGCCCATGTGTGCTTTTTATGCTTACTTTACCCAGTTCTTCAAAAAGAAGCCAGGAAGCATGGCCACTGCTTCTTATCTTACTAATCTTTGGCCCAAGAAGACTTTAGATTTAGAAAACAACCTTCAACGTTTCCCCCCCACCCCAAAAAGAACGAACTTGGAGTTTCTTAATTTCCTAGAAAGCCACAGTCAGAGTCCTAGATCCATTAGCACTTGTTTAAGTTGGGTTTAAAAACTTCTGTTCTTTATTCTAAATACTAAATTCAGTGGTTGTTAAATTGGCTGAATGAGGCTTGCCTGCCCTAGCTGTTGAAAAACCCCTGAAGAGGGGAGACCTTCATTCAAGTCTCAGGATGACACTATCCCCCAAGAACTCACAAGAGACTGTCCTTTCTGCAATCACATGAGGTTTATTGACAGGAACCAGCCCACTGGGGCTGACTCGTATCCCATGCAGGGATAGAGGAGTTTGACCCCAAGTAGCTGGGAAAGGGGGTATTTAAAGAAAAACCATAACCCAAGGGGGTAGGGAGGGCATTATTGGAAAATGCCAGAGAAAAATCACAAGGGGAATCTAAAATTCACAAGGGGAAACTCCCTGCTTCTCAAGATTGCTCTCAAGATTTTAATCTAACTTTGGTGGTTAGCCAATTCCTGGAACAGTGTCACTGAACAGGCTTGTATAATTATCTGTTCTGTGGTCAGCCAAGCTCCTGGAACAGGCTGCTTCAGGGCCCAAATATTTTTCTTTTATTTTCCAACTTGGTCTAGGGGGTCCAACTTAAATTTTCTACCTTACACTGTTAGTCCTAACAAGACAAGCCAATACAGTGCAGAGTTTCTTCCATCTTGTGTTCTTGCTGAGGCCAATTTGATCTCCTTAATGAAGAATCCCATGGAAAATTACTCAACTCTATTCGAGGAACCCAAGGCCAAGATGTCCGGGGCTAACTTACCCTGTCTTCTGTTAAACTGCAAACCTCATTTATGCAAACCATTTATCTTACCTTCTAATCTTACCATTATCAAGCTAACCATTTATCTTGCCTTCTATTAAACTGTTTGCTTGTACGATGTCCTCCTCCCACCCACTGCCTCCTGCTTGCATCTGCTCTTGTGAGGTATCAAGACGTAGTTTTTCCATTGAAAACCCCTTAACTAAACATTGGGCACTGCACTTGATCTCAATCACCTGAGTATAGCCCCAGCCAGCTGGAAAAAGGGCTTTCATCTGGCTGTGAACTGTAAGTCATCATCTCTGGTGGACTCCCATAACACTGTACTTTCTGCACTCTGATGAGCCTTCAGTGAAAATCAGCAAATTTTGCAAAGTGATTGAGTAAGCACATACTCTCATGCGGCTGCCAAGCGGGGGGGGGGGGGGGGGGGGGGGGGGGGGGGGGGGGGGGGTGTCTTCGTGTCTTTTCTCCTTGCTCTGTAACAAGCCAAGTTTATTCCTTCTTCTCCCACTTGGGAGAGTCATACTGGCTCTAGCTTTCTATCAATGACCAAAAGGTTTTCATAAGTGTAAGCCCTTCCAGCTACTCTGTAGGCAAAGCTGTATGTTTTTATCCTCGGGTAACTAATGCTCTTAAAAATATATTCATTAGTAAATTTCCAAGCTAATTGTATTTCTAAGGTATATTTCTAGCATAACTCTTATTCCAGGATTATTTAAGCTAACTTTTTAGCATACACACTCACTTATGCACAGGTATATACACATATAAATGCCTGCACACACGTGCACATGGATGCAAAAGTAATAATAATGATAAAAAAAACACAAGGGTCTTTAATCTGTCTAGAAATTGTGTAGACATTTTTCTATTCTCATTTATATTGAATGAGCTATTTGTACTATGGAGATGGATATATAGATAAGCAAAGGCTTCTGCATTTTTCTCTGTTGAATGGCCACCCTTAGGGTATGTCTAGTCTAATCTTCTCAGCATTAACCTTTCTACTTCCTTGGACAATTAATGACATGGGGGATTGGCTTGGAGCTTTTAGGAAGTCAAGAATGGGTTTTATTTAAAACTCCAAAACATGCCTTTGCATTTGGGGCTCTTTTGAATCAGAATAGACTGACTAATTTGCACATTCCTCATCTGGCTGCCCTTCCCTGGCATTCTGCTGAATATGCACCTCAGAAAGAGGTGTGATTTTGATGGATGGGAACCTATGAGGCTTAATAAGTGGCACCAGAGTGGACAGACACCTGAGGGGAAAACCAGGTCTGTGTTGATGGATGTCTTTCCCATGGGACCCCAGGGCACTGCTGAGATGCAGTTTTTCCAGCAAGTGGTAAAATGGAAAGATAATTCAAAGCAGCACATGCAAAGCAGTGTGCACACTGTGTTTTCTTGACAGCCATGAGTGTGCAAAAAGAGTTAGATGAATAACTTCTTCATGGGATACCAAGGTGAACATAGAGAAGAAACAGATCCAGAAAGGACTGTGAGAGAGGGAGATAGGGTCCAGGTAAATTCTAGTCATTGGAAAACATCATTTCTACAACCATGATTTCAATACATTTTCACCCAGAAAGTAACTTTTGATGTTGCCATTAAGTATTGACTGATTGGTTGATTGACTGACTGACTGACTGACTGACTGACTGATTAATTTATAGATAAAGTCTCTCTTTGTAGCCAAGGCTTGACTTGACTTCACAATAATATTTCCACACCAACCTTTTAGGTGCTGGACTACAGAAATGATCCCCATCTTTGGATACTTTTAAAATGGTGCAAGAATTAAGTTTAAGACTGCATATTGTTGACAAACCCTGAACTAATGAGTAACCAGACTATTTATCTTTTACATATATATAAACCTCATAGTCTGAGAACAAAGAAGTGGTTGGGATATATGGTAGCCACTTCACAATAGAATTGAGTATCATTCTTTAGCATAAAACTCCTTAACCCACTGTCAGCTGGGCTGATAGAGTGGATGTTGTTGATATGGGGGGAGTGATGCAGGGTTGATGCCAGGAGTCAGGGTGACAGAAGCTTGAAGTCACAAAAAAACTTCCACTGAGTTTGCGGCTCTGGGTTCCCATCTTGAAAATTTGAAGAATGAAACTCATGGGAAAAATTTTTTAAAAGAACCCATCACTGATTTTTTGGCAAGAGCTTAAGAGATAACAACAGTCAGACCTGACAACAAGAGTAGGTCCAGGAAATGGGTCGCCTGCTAGGGGCTCTTTATAGCTCTTAAGAAGAATCCTGTGGGGGGCTAAGGGGTGTTCAGTGAGTAGGATTGGACCACGCATGAAGTGTCTAGGTTCCTCTCAGCTTTGGCTTCATTCTCACACACACTTTCCAAGAAGTGGCTAAGTTGTGCAAAAGAAAACTTGTTCATAACAAGAAGTTAGGATGGGAACCAGAGTCCCCTTCTGGCATTCCTAGCCTTCAGCCAGGATAAAAGCAAGGACATTCAAGGACAAGAATCTTCTGAGGTCTCTAATCAAAACAGCCTGATGAATTTCTATTGCCTGTTTGTTCATCCATATTGCTAAGGGTTTCAGGCATATTTATGAAGCTTTTCCCTTCATGGATCTATTTTATTATACTTTTTAAGGCAAACTGTTAGATTAAGTTTAGAAGACGTATGTCCCTTTTCCACCCAGGTTACAAGTCACTCTGCTAGTTTTCCTGATTTCTTTTCTGACTGACAAAGGCTGGAGACTTCCTCCATCAATATGTGGATGTGTGTTTTAATGTTTTAGTTCAACATATTATACATGTTTTACTTCTTGCTGATGCTATGACTTATAAGCTTTGGTGACTGTGGAGAGACTATGCTTCTCAGAACTACACAATTTCTAGTCAGTAAATAACATGATATCTGCTTGTTATTATTATATTTGCTTATAATATATTATGTTATTAAATTGTACATGTTGGTCACATATGTGTATATATGTGTATAAGCATGTCAGTATGTATGTCAGCAGGCATGTCTGCATGTCAGTATGTGGGTCAGCAGGCATATCTGCAGTATATGTGAGCGTGTATAAAGGCCACAAAATAACTTTGGGTGTCATTGTTCATGAGATGGTCATCTTTATTTATTAGGGCAAGCTCTAGTCCTAGCCTGACACTCACCAAGCTCAGTTAGCAAACGCCTGGATTTCAGAAATCATTCTCTTTTGTTCTTTCCAGTTCTGGTGGTCTTAAGCGTGCAACCATGATTATATTTCTTTTATTATTTAATGTACACTTTGGGGACCACATTCAGATCCCTTCACTTGGGTAAGCACTCTGCTGCTGACTGAGCTATTTCCCTAGTCCTCCCTTGCTTTTAATACAGATATCAACTCATCTACCTCCTCCATCCTACACAGATCTCAGGCCTCCACTTCTGACCTGACCAGTACAAAGCCACATGTCTAACCAGAAGCATCCCTAGCACCCATAGACCACGAACATGTTCAAAGGATCTTAAGCTTGCTTATCCCATGCTGATTATTTCTTCCCATAAACAACATGAAAAAAATTCTTGGCCACCTTTCATCTCTTCAGCCTGCTTTTCACTGAACCTGGTGCTTGTCCATTTGACTCATAGGTGTACCTATGTGCCCCATATGTGTGGCTATGTGACTTTTTGTCAGAAATATAGCAAAGAATAATTTCCTGTGACAGACTGCTTCTTGGCCATTGCTTTCACCCAATGTGAATAATAATGATAATAGCAATAACAATAATAATAATGATAATAATAATAACAATATTTTAAAATATACTACTGGGTACTTCCTTTAGTATCATGTTTGCCAAAAGTGGCTATAAAAACAATGAGAAATTTGGTTGGTTAGAGATATTCATACTCCTCTCTCTCTCTCTCTCTCTCTCTCTCTCTCTCTCTATATATATATATATATATATATATATATATATATATATATATATATATAAAATATTTTTTCCTTTTTAAATTTATTTATTCTTTTACAATTTCATATATAAATATATGATATTTGATCAATGATTTTCTAATTCTTCTCTTATCTCCCATCACCCTCCTACTTAATCCCTTATTCTTGCTAAGACGTCCACTTACTTTCATACTTATTTTGTGTGTATGACCCACTGCATTTAATTAGAGTTGACTGCATAGAATGATGGGAGATTAATTACTTGTAAAAGGATAATGGTGCAGTGGCTCTAGCCCTGAGGAATATGCCTTCATTCCCTAGCAACAATTATGTAGCTAAAGCTCTTCAGGGAGACATTGATCTCTCACCATCCATGATGGACTGCTGATGGTCCAGTTTGATGGATTCCCTCTGCAGGTAAACCACACTGCTGTGAGTTTATGAGAGTAACAACCATGTTATAACTAGAAAACAATTGTAGCCCTCCTCATCATCCTTCAGCTTTTGAATCCTTTCCATCCTTTTTCCCCACTAAATTAAAAGCTTCTGAGTTGTTAGGAGTTAGGAGGTGTGGGTGATCAGACTACATCTTAAACATGTTTAGACATCCCAAAGCATAAATAAAATATTTTATGTTAAAAAGCTATTGTACAGCAAGGGAGCTTTCAAGCAAGTGAAGAGATGGGATAGAATGAGAAAATAAATATCTTTGCCAGGTATATCTGACAGAACATTAATATCTAAAATATACAAAGACTTAAAAAAATACCCTCAAGAAAACAACCCAATATTTTTAAATGTACTCTAGATCTGAAGAGTTAGCAACAGAAAAAAAGAAAGAAAAAAGAAAGAAAGGAAGAAATATGAATGGCTAATAGCATATTTTTAAGTTCTCAAAACTTTTAGATAGCGGGAAAAATCAAATTAAAACTATTATAACAGGTAGGCACCAGATCTAAATCTGAGTCTAAACCATTACCACGGACCGGGCCTAGTTGGCCCCCCTCAATCCGTGGGGATCAGGGGTTTGGACAGATGGGCATGGAGTCGGCGGAAGTGGGGTGACTATCAGACACAACACAAGGGAGTGTGGATCTGAATGTAATTTGTCAAATTGAGCATCAGACTTTTATACAGAAGAAAATGTGGAATTTAGGTGACACACCAGCAAGATAACAAAACAGTAATGCAAGTGGGGAAGGACTGGCAAGAACCAACTGGGATAATATTCAAGGTTAACAACTGGGATCAAAAACAATTCCACCTGAGGTCAGCTTAAACTTAGAAGCCAGGGGCAAGGGCTTCGTGCCCTTGTCATAGTCCACCTTCCCCCTAGGCTATTGTAAATACTTGTATCTGGGTGTGACTCAGCTAGCTATAGTTCTAAGTATCTAGTCTGGTTCCTTCTCAGGTCACAAACTTCCTTATTCCTAGGTAGTGGTGAATTCCTGTGTAGGGCAGTGACTTAGCTATACTTTGCTAAAGGTTGGATCAAGGGCTGCCTAGAATCTAACTTAGCTATATGTTAAAATATGAATCCTTAGAAGCACTTATAATGAAGCAATATTAGGGGAAAGCACACAGATCTGTTTACCAACTAATGCAAGGACGTTGGAGGATTCTTTGTACAGGATGCCACAATTCCAGGAGACTAAGTTTCCCTGAGCTTTTTGCCTTGGGACTGCACTCAGACTTTCCAGCCTGTCACGTGGGTTGCTACTGGAGTGGATGTAGCACCACATATTGCAACAGTTTTACTGGAAGTGGTGAGCATAGGATGCAGGCCAGTTCTGACTCAGAGGCGCACCCATAGGCAGAAAAGGAGTCCCACAGCTCAAAGCAAAAGCTAAAAGTCCAGAGAGGATGCTAGAGCTCACAAAGGACAATAGTAGTTCCTTAGAGAAAGAATAGCGACACAGCTCTGGCCCTAAATATCAGTTCCACAGGAGGAAAGGACACCTCACACCTATGATGGCTTAGTCTTCTTCTCAACAAGACAAACTCTATCACAGAAAGAATTTTGAAAAATAAGAAATGTATATAATTATTAAAAATTAAAAATTAAAAATATAAAATGATGTTTAAGAATAAAAAATTACAAAAGACAGAAAAATCAACTACTAAACTAACCCCAGATTGTACAAAATCAATATTAAATTCAATTAATATCCAAGATAACATGTGTTCAAAAAAATTACTAAGCATATAATAGTGATAGTAATAGCTACTAGTAATAACAATTTGAAAAGATTCCAGACAAAATATTTAAACGAGTAATTGTAACTATGTCCAAACAACTTTAATATACTATGCATAGACACTAAGAAAAAAAAAAAACCCTGAGTAGAATGAAATTAGAAAGTCAATTCAAGATATGGAAACTGAATTTAGTAAAAAGAATTGCTGAAGTAAAATTAAAAGAAAATGATGCTAAGAATGAGAAACCCAAGGCTCTCCAAAAAAACACACAAATACACACAAACACACACACACACACACACACACACACACACACACACACAGAACATCAAATCTAGAAGACAAGACAGAGAAATTAGACCATTCATTAAAGGTCAATAATACTTTTTCTTAAAAAATATGAGTAGGACACAAGAGAATGTTGGACACCATCAAAAAGAAAGTGTTCAAATTGTTTGAATATTTTCAAGCAAGAATTGTTATTCCATACCAAAAAGGTAGGAAGTGTTGAAAATAAAATTGTAGAACAAAACTTCCCAAACATAGAAAGATGCCCAGCCAGGTACAAAATCCTATAAAACACTAATAGAACAAAAAGAAAAATATCCCCACAAAATATTATTTTTAAAACCTTGTAAAAACAAGAAAAAGAAAGAGTATTGAAAACATCAAGAGAGAAGTGTCAACCAATCTATAAATCCAGGTAACACCCAACTAATGGGCAGAAACATTTAAAGTCATTGGGCCCATAAAAGTATATTTCAAATCTGAAAAAAAAAAAAAAAAACTATAGCTTCCAATCACAACTATTACCCCAGCAAAAATATGAACAAAAAGTTTCCATGATAAAATAGAATAATGAAACTTATAACTAATAGGCCAGCTTTAGGGAGTCAACTGAAGAATAAAAATTACTTCAGTTTAAAGAGAAAAATAGACAAATCTAAGAGGCTACAGGTACTAAATAGACAATTGTAGATCATTTAAACACAGAGAAATAAATAGACAAAAAAAATCAATAAACTCTATTCGACATTAACACTCTAAATCCCCTAATAAAGAGATACAGACAAGTAGATTGGATTAGAAAACACAATCTACATTTTTACTGCCTCCAAATCCATCCACCTTTCCATCAACACAAACATGATCAAGAGTAAAAGAATGAAGAAAGATATTTCAAGCAAACAAAACTAAGAAACAAGTAGGCATAGTACTCTAATGCCTGACCAAAGAGTCAAGTGAAAAATAGTCAGAAGGAACAAAGATTATTTCATACTAATCAGTGGAACAATCCATTAAGAGGGTATTACAAATCTAAATGTGTACAAGATATAGACACAATCATCTCCATAAAGCACTGCTAGATGAAACCACAGATTAATCCCAACACAGTGATAGCAGAAGTCTTTTAACAAATGACCCTCACTAATTTTTGCTCATTCCATAAATAAATAAATAAATAAATAAACACTAAAGTTAAATAACATCATACATCAAATGGACCTAACAAATCTTTATTGAACATTTCAGCTAGACACTAAGAATACACATTTTCTAATCAACAGCCACTGGAACTTTATTCACAATTAGTCACATATTGGGACACAAAGCAAGTCTAAACAAGTATAGAAAAATTGCAATGATTGCGTTCTATTGGACCACAGAGAAATAAAGATGTATAGCAAAAGCATAGAAACTAGAGAAAATACAAAAACTCCTGGAGCCTCTGCAATACATTACTGAATAACAACAGGGAAGAAATTGATAAGGAAATACAAATTTTAAATGATGGATACAACATGTCAAAATGTATGGAACACAATAAAATCGTACTTAAAAATTATATTGCTCAATGGGTATGTAAAAGAAAGATGGAGATCTTAAATAAATTAATTAATAATACTCCTTAAGGCTTTGGAAAATCAAAACAAAACAAACCTCAAGTAATAAACTGGAAAAATAATCAAAATCAAGGCAGAACATAATAAAATAGAAACAAACAAACAAAACCCACGAAGAATTAATGAAGCAAAAGTTGTTTCTTTTGAAAAGACAAACAAAATTGACAAACTCTTAGTGAAATTAACCAGAAGCAGAAAAAAGACCCAAATTAATAAAACTTGAGGTGAATATTGAGAAATCACAGTAGCAACTAATATTTTTTCAAAAAATGAGAACATACCTTATGAGCCTATATTCACTTAAGTTGGAAACTTAAAAATAACTAGAGAAAGAGATGAATTTCTAAATAAATTTGATGTAGCAAAATTATAATTAAATCGGGGTTAAATTTCCAATTTTTTGAACTCGTCTCCAAGACATTTTTCTTTCCTCCACATGATATATTCTATTGGATTATTGAATTTTTCATTTCTAGCATCATTTCAGGTTGGATTTCCTTCAGACTTTCATCTTCTTATTAAATTCTATTTTTCTGTCCTCAATTTATTTTCTTGTTTCATTTATGTTCTCTTAGAATTCATTCAACAGATTATTACTATCCACTTTAAATTCATCTCAGTATTTATCTATGCTGTCTTTAAAGTCATGAACGTAGTTTTCATTTTCTTTTGGATATTTTGTCTGGAATTGAATCTAAATGAACCTCTTTAGGGACCATTCCTATGGGGGTT
Source organism: Mus minutoides (assembly GCA_902729485.2). Taxonomy (NCBI): domain Eukaryota; kingdom Metazoa; phylum Chordata; class Mammalia; order Rodentia; family Muridae; genus Mus; species Mus minutoides. The sequence goes on along the minus strand of LR749791.1, from coordinate 133,373 downwards.
AGCAATTTGGGAGGGTTATATATAGTTTTAGGTTTTCTTATTATTTCTGTTTCTATGTTTGGACCTTGTCTTAGTCAGGGTTTCTATTCCTGCACAAAGCATCATGACCAAGAAGCAAGTTGGGGAGGAAAGGGTTTATTTGGCTTACACTTCCATACTGCTGTTCACCACCAAAGGAAGTCAGGATTGGAACTCAAGCAGATCAGAAAGCAGGAGCTGATGCAGAAGCCATGGAGGGATGTTCTTTTGACCGAACGAAGGGAACCGAACGAGTCGGACGAGAGAATATCTTGGGTTCTGACGGTCGGGTCTCTACCAGGGTGGGTGTTCCCCGGGAACTAGTGATTAACTCTTTTACGGAGTGTCGATCTAGAGTACCTCCGTAATCCCCAACTGAAACTCCTTTTTCTTTGATAATTCCAGCTGTGTCAAGTTGACACAAACCTAGCCAGTACAGACCTGCATATTTATAATTTGTTTTTGAGTATTTTGGTCCAAGTTTTTGGCATGACCACATTGAGTGGGGCTTTTTAATCTAGGTTTGCATTATCTGGGCTTAGCTAGGTTTTGATCGATTAGGTGGTGCTTGAAGGTCAGTTATGGTACTTATTTAGAGCATCAGAAAAATAACTAATGCAGTCAGAGGAGTGGACAGATGTGTAAGAAGAAGTGAGGTAAGAGTTGACTGTGAGCAATGAAGCAAGATGGCTGTATCTCAGCCCTAGAAACAGAGGCAAAGCACACTGAATCCCAGACACTGGGTTTAGGCAGGCTTTCACTGAGAATCATCTCACTCCTCTAATTTCTTTAAGGTTTTCTCCTTTTATAATTCTACTAACTGTTTTAAACTCATTGAATCTGAAGATTTTAACCTAAAATTAATTCTTAAACATTTTAGCTTTTTCGGTAGAAGGGTAAAACATTCTGTGATCCCCATTCTAAATAATCTCTCCAATGTAGAGTTCAGTCAGAAATGTAGTAGGCGTTTCTGTCTGTTTAATTTCTTTAACTTGCTTTAACTTTTTCTTGGTAGCCATGCTTTAGTCTTGGAAATGGATTCAGAAATAGATTCTACTCCTCTAGCACTCTTTCTAGCAGTGTCTACTATTTTGTTTCACTCTTCTCTTGAAGTTCTATGTTTAACTATATGCTTAATTTATCGAAGTTTTATTCAGTTCATTTTAGGAATTACTTGGGAAGCTAAGGAGTTTTTCAGTTTCTGGATTATGTTTTTGTGGTTCTGGGAGATGGCTGTAGAGCATCAAACATGTAAAGAAAGAGCAGTTTCTCTAATCAGTAGACTAAATCCTCATTTTACTTTGTATTTTGATACAGACTCTCACAAAGTTGCTGCAGCCTTAAGCTTAACTCTGCCACCTAAAGGGTTTTGAACTTGCTGCCCTCTTCCCTTAACATCACAAATAGCTGGGATTGTAAAAATGTGTCAGCACAGGTAACTTCTTGCTTGATTTTTTAATCATATTTTAATCCTTTTGTGTCTATAAACACACTAAGTACATGTGTATTTAGAATTTAGTAAGTTCAGGAACTGAAATCATTGGGTTTTTTTTATTGATTTTTGGTCATGATGATGTATGAACACATGTAAGTTACAGGGTATGCGTGCTCTCATAAATCAGTATAATCTACCATGCTGTTTCCAGATATCCATGACTTACAATCAATTATGACTTTAAATTTATGGCACATGAGTACAAAACTAATATAGGATTTGAGAGAATGGATGCCATGGGAATGACTTTCAAGTTGGTGACACAATGTATTAGGCAGATGATACCAATTAAAATGTAAAAATGTATTCAGGGTGATAGAGGGTCAAATGTGGGTTATACAAATAACCAAGTATCAATAACAAATCTGGCCTCTCTTAATAGAGGATGAAGATTTTATGAATTTGATATTTAATACAGTATGGTCAATGACTGAGCCCATTCAAGGTACCTGTGTCAGTCAGTGACCCATTACAATTATAGCTGCCTAAAGGACAAATAAGCAAGATCCAAGTGCCTGGGTTAAGTAACAGCAAGTGAGATATAACAATTAATCTTGTTTGTCAACTTGACTACACCTGGAATCAAATAAAACCGAATCTGCTGGCGCTCCAGCGAGAGATTTTTGTAATCAGATTATTTGATGCAGAAAGATCTACCTCAAATCTGGGCCACAAATTCTGATGGCACACCCCCCAACCATGTCAAAGAAGGAAACTTCCCTTTGTACTTGCTGAGGCAAAGTTTTTGATTGAGAGAAAACATGAGGAACTGCCTCCATCAAATTTGATTATACCCAAGTCTATAGAGAATTTTCATGCGCAATGACTGATACAGGATGGGAGAGCCCAGCCAGCCTCACGTAGTACCACCCTTGAGCAAGTGGTCCTGGAGTGTATAATAAATGTAGCTGAACTACCCAAGTGTAAAACCTAACTTCATGCTGAGTTAGATCAGTAGACTAGGAAGCTTTCAGGAGCTCCACTATATAGTGAGCAACTACCTGATTCTTGGCCTTCTCAATGTTAGACAGCCATTGTTGGACTAATCAAAGGGCATTTTGTAAGTGAGTCTAATAAATTCCCTTTACACACACACACACACACACACACACACACACACACACACGCGTGTGTGTGTGTGTGTGTGTGTGTGTGTGTGTGTGTGTGTGTGTGCATGTGTGTGGCTTCCCCCTACCCACTCAATTCTGTTTCTTTAAAGAACCCTAAGAAAGATATGTAGGTAATCGAAGAGTCAGGAACATTCTGGAAATCAATAACAGGACTCACTTAAATACAGAAGGCATTAAAAAATAATTAGAAGCGTGGAAAGCTCACATACATTTAGCTATGATAAATGTTTAACAGTGAACTTTGGCACCAGATTTATTCTCCCAAGCTCATACATTTTTATATCAAAAGAAAAAAAATGGAGAAAAGTTACTGTTTTCAGGGTAAAACAGTTAAGGGAGTTTTTTTGTTGGTGGTGGTTTTGATTCGTCCAGTATTTATTTATTTGGAGATTACCATGCTCCTAAGTAGAGATCACAGTGAGGAGGGACAGATAAAAGGTGCCTGGAGAGTAGACATTAGTGGGAAGAGCAGCCCTTGGTCCTGTGGGGGTTCGATGCCCCAGTGTAGAGGAATGCCAGGGTGGGGAAGGCAGGAGTGGGTGGGTGAGTGGGGGATAACATTTGAAATATAAATAAAGAAAATATCCAATAAGAGAAAAAAACAAAACAAAACAAAACAACAAAAAGAAGAAGGCTAAAACAGTTGGGGGGGGCGAGGACTTTATGGAAGAGTAGACTCAATAATCAGTTGGGGATAAGTATCTGAGGAGAAGACCCATTCTGCCCTGTGAAACAGAAGGGGCAGGTTACAGCAGACCCTTGCCGAATATAACGAGCTCTGTCAGAATCACTCTCTCTAACCACATTTTTACCTTCTGCATAGTAAGTTTTTAGCTGAAAACAAGAATGTCAGAAACAGCCAGCCGGCCGGTGGTGGTGCATGCCTTTAATCCCAGCACTTGGGAGGCAGAGGCAGGCAGATTTCTGAGTTCAATGCCAGCCTGGTCTACAAAGTGAGTTCCACGACAGCCAGGACTACACAGAGAAACCCTGTCTCAAAGTCACTAGATTTGCACTCACTGGTAAGCGGCTATTAGCATAGAATCTTAGAATACCCAAGATACAATTTGCAAAACACAAGAAAATCAAAAAGAAGGAAGACCAGCGTGTGGATACTTCATTCCTCCTTAGAATAGGGAACAAAATACCCATGAAAGGAGTTACAGAGACAAAGTTTGGAGCTAAGATGAAAGGATGGACTGAAAGATCCTGAGAAAATGTAACAGGTCTCAAAGACCCCGAAACTGGAAAGAGATTTCATTATTAGTAGAAAGCCTTTACATAGCTAAACATAATAGCCTGAACATTTCTTGAATCTGTGTGCTTGCCCCTACTGTTCTTTGAATGCATGTATTTGCCAACTGCTATAGCTCATTGCCAAGAGTTTGTGGGTTAGTTGNACCATAAAAACTGGGTCCTCTTTTCCCTCAGGGTCGACTCCTCTATCCACTTCCGGGATATGAGTCGTCCCCAGAGCTCTGGCTTTCCCCGAATAAAGCCTCATGTGATTTGCAGCAAGCCTGGTCTTCTGTGAGTTCTTGGGGGATTCGCCAATATCCCGTGACTTGAGTGGAGGTCTCCCTACGGGGGTCCTTTCAGGACAATCCAGAGACTACCCCACCTGGGGATCTATCCCATAATCAGTCACTAAACTCAGACACTATTGCATAGGACCCTGATATAAATGTCTCCTATGAGGCTATGCCAGTGCCTGGCAAATACAGAAGTGGACGTTCACAGTCATCTATAGGATGGAACACAGGGCCCCCAATGGAGAAGCTAGAGAAAGTACCCCAGGAGCTGAAGGGGTCTGCAACCCTATAAGAGTAACAACAATATGAACTAACCAGAACCCCCAGAGCTCGTGTCTCTAGCTGCATATGTAGCAGAAGATGGCCGTGTCAGCCATCATTGGGAAGAGAGGCCCCTTGGTATTGCAAACTTTATATGCCCCAATACAGGGGAATGCCAGGGCCAAGAAGTGGGAGTGGGTGGGGAGGGGAGCAGGGCGGGGGGGGGAAGGTAGAGGGAACTTTCTGGATAGCATTTGAAATGTAAATTAAGAAAATATCTAATTAAAAAAAAAAAAGAATCTGCACAATCCTAAGCAGTGCCACCCGGTGCTCAACCTTTACCAAACACCACAATCACCTGCCCAAGCTTGTCAACATTCAAAGGGCAGCAGCACCCTCTCCCCAGAGAAGTATCAGATAGGTTCAGAAGGTTACATTTCAAAAGCATTCCCAGCTAGTATGCATGCTGCTGGTCTAGAGATTCCATTTGAAAAACAGTTTCTAGTTTGGGGGGCTGAGCTGAAAGTATCTCCAACACTGATCATTGCTCTCCATTGCTCTTGAAAAGATTTACTTTTCTCAAACTACTCTTGATAATAAAACCATGATATTTACGTATTTTGTTTCATGAATTTTTTTTACCGCCCCCCATCCCCTCAACTTCTTTGCTCTTTCCCAAATGTGCACATTTGCAAGGGTCTGCTCTGCTGCTCCTGCCTCGAGAACTGACATTTCTTGTTTTTGGTTTTTTTTTTTTTGGTTTTTCGAGACAGGGTTTCTCTGTGTAGCCCTGGCTGTCCTGGAACTCACTTTGTAGACCAGGCTGGCCTTGAACTCATAAATCCGCCTGCCTCTGCCTCCTGAGTGCTGGGATTAAAGGCGTGCACCACCAGGCCCAGCGAGAACTGACATTTCTTGTCTCTCTTTAGAGGCACTGATATTCTGATTTCTGTATTTACGTACTTTGGACTTGGGTCTTATTCTGCCTTGAATTTGTGGTTAGCTTCTCAGATTCCCCTGACCTCTGTGAAAATGTTACTCATTTGAGGACAGCGATTCTTACATCCTCAAGTTGCCTGTAATGTTTAGGGCAATTTTGGGGACAGAGAGTAGACCACCATTATGTCTGGGGTTGAGCAATGGTTTCAGTGCCCTATCTCCTATGCTTAGGATGTTTACAAGGGTTTAGCACAACAAGCCAAGGAACATTAAATCAGAGAACATCAGAAGAGAATCTTGCTTTATATGGTTTGCCTTTCCCCCCCACCCTACCCCACCCCTGTTGACAGAAACTCTTATTACAATAACATTAGCTAAAATTATTTCTGTGCCAAAACCAATTATGATAATGTTTCCTTACATTTATTCTGAATATCCACTGTATACACAGGCCTCACTTCAGGAGAAAAGAAATCCACTGATCTGGACTTGAACTCCTTAGTCCCTTCAGCAGGTGACTTCTTTCTTCCCCTTTACTCATCTGTGAACATATTATTATTGCTCTAGTCTAGGGTTGAGCTTTCTGTGTTCAGCATCTTCACTGAGTCTACTAGGGCAAAATTTTAAAAGAGATTTTCAATTAGTTCCCCTCAAGGAATTAAACACAGTTGTGCCCCACTGGCTGCTCCTGTCTTTAACAGGTGATTAAGGGTCTAATGGGCTCATACAGTTTTTCAATCTGTTTCAACCAATTATAGCACTGAAGTCAAAGCCAAAAGCAGGAAACTTCTATAAAAGAGAAAAGGAAGTGCAAATTGGCAATAAGAAATGGGGTGCTTTCAGAGTTTTGCAAGCTTGGAATAATTATTGGATGATCCGGAATATCATACTTGCATCCTCAGCCCCCACGAGAATTCCGCAGAACATTTTATTAGCTTTGTCCCTTATTTGAGATCTCAGAGATGGGCAAAGACTACACTTGCTTGAGGGTATAGTACACATTTGCTTACCCATGCTGCTGTACTCTCTGAAGAGTATAATATAATCTGTATTTGCTCTTTGTCCTCCAATCCATGGTCAATTTCAAAAACAGTAAGATTTCCACAGGGATATACATGACTTTTATGCACATTCACAGTAGACTCAGATTGTTTCAGAATGGGGCTTGTTACTGTGAAGATAAAAATCATGTTGGAGGTTGGAACCTAGAGTCTTTTAGCCCTAGAACAGGAAAGAGCCCACAAATAAGCCCGATTATGTAATTAATAATTTAACCAGTCATTTGCTCTGTAATAACATTTCACCATAGAACTCCTGCTTAGTATCAGACTGAGTTATCAGTGGACATGGCATGCCTGAGTACCACAGGACAGGCCACAGAAATGATGCACTTTAACTCAGATCTCAGCCTATATGTGTCTTCAATAATAAAACCATCATGTCATGAGTCATTCTAGAAAAATGATTAATTCTGAAGTCATTACAAAAGTTACTGCATTATTCTCCAGTTTGTCAGAAGTGTAGTCTTGGGACCCACTTGTGGCTGCAATCTGAAGGTAGTCTTAGACAGCTCTAAGTCCTCCTGTACTGAATCCAAGTGGTTAGCCTCAGAAGTGAATTGCCACAGTTTGAGGCTGGGGTTGAGATGGTGTGATATAGGTGGCAATCAGAGAGTTAGCGACTTGGCAAAACTAGGAAAGAAAAAGGGGGGTGCTTCCTGAGATAGCTGCTTCTTATTCCCAGAAAACATCCATTAGAAACAGTGGGAAATATAGAAGCTGGTATCTAAAAAGGACCAGTAAAGGAAGAGGGAGGAGCCAGAGGCACAGAGGTATTCTATAAACCCAAACCAGAATCTGTTTAACATAATTCAAGCCTTAGTCTTCCCCATTGCAAATGGATAAAGCTATATTTTTTGTTTCTCTGTGGTTTGGTCATTTGTGTTTCTCAATCTTTCAGATTACTTTTCATGCCAGGAAATGAACTTAGCAGCCCCTTAGACAACTGCTGTCAGCACTATTACAATAAAATCTGTCTCTCTCTGTCTTCAAGCTGCCTCTTATCCACTGTAATTGTGATAGAGCTATTTGTCAGTATTCTTAAAGACCAATGCCAAGGAGGTCACACATGTGTTCTGTTACATGTCCTACAGTGGAAGAAGCTGAGTATAGCAAGATAACTCCTATTTATGTCATATTGCTCAGACCAATAATCGGTACTTTGGGACCTCCCCTGCTTGCCTCCTTGAGATCTCCTTCAGCACCTCCTTTTGAGCACAATTTTCTGAGAGTTACATCTTTCTTTCAAGGTAACAGGAATTGTAATAGTCAGCTGGGTAAGGCAGGTACCCGAGAATCTCCAGGGTGCTTGTTAGAAGGATAGATTCTTGAGAGCAAATCAAAATATGATTATGACATACACCAACACCTGAGTGTGCCCTTGTTCTGATTAACAGAACTGCCACTGTGAGTGTGGCCTGGGTAGAACTGTAGAAACAAATGTGCTTTCTGCATGGCAGTACCTCATGTGGGATGCTCTCTGCCCTTCCTCCAGCCTTGAATAGGCTAAACAAACTTCAGGTAGTTTTACAAGGGATGGGCCTGTGGATTTTGATTATATAAATGCAGAGCTGAAAATTAAACTTTGATCCTTGATCAGAAATCTTTGTCTTGGCTTCATTCTTCTCTCACCCACCTGTCCTTTTCCATTTTCAGCCACCCTTTCACGTATACCTAGTCCATCCATGACTGCTGGACAGCTACAATGCTCGGCAGTTAATTTAATGCCAGGTAGAACATGATATCCACTGTCTCCAGAAAATATTTGGCATGGCTCAGTGTGCCACATGTATATTTCTTCATCAGGCAATTTTAAAATATTGACGTAATTTAAAAGGGTGAATGATGGTATTGGTTTGGATTTGAAAAAAGCAAGAAAATAAAGCTGTCTTACAAAACTTTGGAAGATAACATGGGACACATTTAGATTTTTAAAAATCTGTGAGTTTATGGGTATGCCCTTCATGTGTACATCCCTGTGTATAAGCAAAAATGCCAGAAAGGAATGTCTGCTGGCCTCTTCTTCTATGATTCTCTATCTATTTCTTTGAGGCAACATCTCTCCATAAACCTGAGGCTTGCTTTCAGCTAGGGAGGAAATGCACAAGTCTTCTGGTCCCCCATCCTCACCGCCCCAAGTTGGGGTTACAGCCATTCTCAGGGATGCCAGATGTGATGGATTTGGTTGTAATCTTGACTGCACCTGGAAAAACACTTCTGGGTACTATGGTGAAGTCTTTCCTTGATCAGATTACTTGAAACAAGAAGACCGGCCCTAACTGTGGGCAGCACCTTACAGAAGCAGAGCAGATCAAAGAACATGGGTAAAGGAAAGTTTGCTTTGTGTCTGTTTGCCCTAGCCCTCACTGCAAGTTTATCTATGCTGTTGCTGTATTATTCCTTAGCCAGTACTAGATCCAACTTCTTTTAGATTCAAATGTAGACTGAACACTGAGATGCTCTCCAGGAATCCTCAAAGCTTTCAGCACAAGACTGACTCTGAGACATCCAGCTTTGTGGACTTAATGAACAATTACAGGATTCTCAGCCTTGCCAGGGTGAGACAGCCATTGTGGGATTTCCATAGGTGCAATCTATAAACCATTCTAACAAATTTCCTTTATACATACATACATACATACATACATACATACATATTCTTAGTGAATATATATTTGATTCATACACATGTATTTATTACTATTATTAACTTAGGTCTCCTTTTAGAACAAATTACTGCCTTTAAGTTCTTGTTTTTAGTGTCCATTGTGTAGGCAATTGAGTTGAAACTAGAAGGAAACTTTGTAATGCACACGAAGAACAGGAAATATACTCAGTGGTAAAACAATGACTTTGTTTCCCGTGCCAACAAGAAAGTCAATTGTACCCATAATCACAGCTGTAGCTAAGAGTTTGCACAAGACCACCTAGACAAGTGAAATACAAAACAAATAGAAACAAACAAGTAAAAGGTAGAATTATAACAATCCTAAGAAAGATAAAGATAGATAAAGATATCATTCATTATTATTATTACTATTTACAATTTCCCCTTCCCACAGTTCCTCATCCCATTCTTCCTCCCTCTTTTCTCTGAGAGGATGTTCCCCCACCACAAGCCCCTCCACCACCCACCAGGGCTTCAAGTCCCTTGAGGATTAAATTTCATCTTCTCCCACTGAGGCTAGACCAGGCAGTATTCTGCTATATTTGTGTTGGAGGCCTCGCTATCTTTATCTTTAAAAAGTTCAAACAGATAACCTGCCATTATTTATAGATAGCATGGTTATGGGAAAACAAAACAAAATATTTGAATGACTAAGAGATTTTATCTGAGTAGCTGGCTATCAAGCAATATTTTTGGACAGTTATAACTAAAGCAACACTCAAGCAGAAACAGCAGTTTTAAATTTTGGCATTGATGGAGTATGTCAAAAGGATATGGTAGCCAAGCAAGCTCTTAAGAGCCAAAGATGCTGCAATGGCCTATGAAAGCATCAAATTAATTAAAAGCATAAATTAAATAATGATGTTACAAGGTTGCTATAAGCAAAAGGTTAAACAAATAAATAGTGAAGGGTTATCAAACTAGTTCAGAATTCCAAATAGTTCATAAAGCCATCTCACCCCTGAGGCAGAGGTGCATAACTCATTTTGCCCTAGGCTTAAGTTGTGCACAGTGACTCCCTCCCATTGAAGACTTAAGGATTGCACTGTGCATACCATTACAGTAAGTATAGCATAGGAATGTGGCTGAGAAGTGTGACTTTATAGTGGTGAACTGTCACAGGCATTGCCTTAGACAGGGAACCTAAGTCACATAACAAACCATGCAGCTATGATAAACAGGGACAAAGACCCTGTTTATTTCCTGGTTGCATTCCTCTAAAACTCACTGAAACAAGAAAAATACTGGATGAATCTTAATCAATGCTGCTTGAAAATGCCTAACAATATACTTCAAAACTCTCAAGGTCAACAAACAAGCAAACTCTTCGAAATGTTCAGGGCCCCTTGGACTGCAGAAAGGCAAAAGACAAAACATAATGTGGTACCCCAGTGCAGTCTTAAAACAGACACAGCATGTTGGTTAAAATCCATGTGAATTTTAATAAAGCCTGAGCTCCAGTTAATGGTAATTTATCAATATAAGTTCATTAATTGTAATAGCAAATTATGATAATTTAAGAAACTAATGATAGGAGAAATTGAGTATAATATTTATGAGCACACTCTGTGCTAGCCTCATGTTTTCTATGAATCTGAAGCAATTCTGAAGAATCCATCTTATTTACAAAGAAAAAGAATCGCAATTTGGAGCGTTTATGAAAATAATTACTAGAACTTGTCTCTTAAATTGGCTCCAAATAAAAAGAAGGTACACTTGCAGGAAATTAAGCAGTTCATGTACAGAATTTGCGTTTTGGAAATTATATTGAAGAAGGATTTTTTTCAGAGCATTTAATAAATAGGAAAGGCACTACACACAAGTTCTGCACATTAATAAGAAAGAAAACAACAGTATGAAGAATGTGAAATCTCATAAAATTGTTCCAGCATTGTAATTCAATTCTAATCAAAATAACAACAGAGGTGGGAAGAGTTTAACAATCTGATATAAAAATTTATGGAGAAGATTAATGGCACAAAAATAATGAGAAACTCTGTTAAAGGAACAAATGAATACAATTTGCCCTAATGGGTATTAAGATATATACAGTAATGTTATAGGAAAATATAAAATGAAATGAAAACATGCTAGTGAGCCTAGAGATACATACAGAGATAACAATGTGTTGAGTAAATAGGCCTGGGAAATGGTTCACAGAATCGGGTATATCAATAAGAATTTGTCACAAACTTGCCAAACTTATCAATGATCAGAGAAATAAAATGTAAGTCTATAATAGGCCACTTCAAATGAATCATATCAGTAGAAAATAAAAATATAGCCCACCAACATCAAATAATGATGAGAATGTGAAGAAGTCAGTATAAATCCATACAAATTACCATGTAGCTTTTTTATCATCTTAGGCAAATAATACACCAGTATCTTCCTATACCAGATAGTTTACCCTAATCCAGGGTCATTGGTAACAGACAGAAACTCTTTGAACTGTGGAAACATGACCAGGTTCTGAATAGAGTACATGTGAAGAAGTAGATGGGCCAGAATAGGTTGTAGAGATGGAAGCATAAGTTTAGTGCGGAGACCTGAAGCTGAGATTCAGCATGGGCATAACTGAAGGAGTTAACTTAAGGGGAAACACTCATTAGTGTATAGGTGAACAACAGAGGAATTCAAGAAAGAGTTGGACAGCTAAACTGGATACAAATAGACATCTAGACATCGCCATTGACAAATGCAAATCAAAGCATATAGTCCTTCTATGATCCTCCCAAGCCTGAGTCATGGAAAGACTGCATGTTGGAAGATAAATATAGTCTGTCAAATAAAAGTCTTGCAGTGGAAAACATTTTAATTCTACTGAAAACTAGAACCCCATAACTCTTGCAATCATTTCCACTGGGGAAAAGTAAAACAATTCAAACAAATGATTATAAGTATGTTCCATGACATAAAAAAAAAGACATGTCCTGAGATAACGTCTAGAAAATTTAAGATATAGTTGAATGTAAAAAGGAAGTTTATATGTGACATGTGAGAACAAAATTCATCAAAGAAATAAACATATTAAGACAATTCCAAATTACCTACAGTAGAAATAATCAAGGGAAAGACATAATATTGGCAACTAGAGAATAACTGGAACAGTTAGACAGTGACAAAAATTGAATTGATAGAAAGATATTAATGGAAATCTCAAGGTATATATAATGGTATAAAAAGAACAAAAACTACAATCATAGTCCTAGAAAAAAATTCATGCTACAGACAGAAAATATTTTAATGCAATCATAGCAGAAACATTCTCTAATTGATAGAAAGGCCAATACATCTGTAGGAGATATGTAGAAACCAAAAAAGGCATGGCACACACACACACACACACACACACACACACACACACACAGGATAGGTGTGGTGATACATGCTTGTGACCTCAGTGCAGGGAAGACAGAAGCAAGAAAACTGGGGATCACTAGCCGGCCACCCTATGTCAGTCACTGAACTCTAGGCCAGTGAGGGAGAATGCTGTGTAAAAGTTTTACACATGAGGAATGAATGATTGATACTGAATGAATGATACTGAAGGAATGAATGATTGTCTTTTGGCCACACACACACACACACACACACACACGTTTGCACTCATGCACTATACACACACAAGTACACCCACAAACACACATTAACGCACACATGAACACAGGCACACAAACACAAGCACACACATATGCAGACACTCACAGAGACATACATATGACACACAGAGACATGCATAGACAAACATATGAACACACACACAGAGAGACATGAACATACCCACAAATAAATGACAAAAATACAACTTTGAATAAAACAGCAAAACTTTGATTAAAAATCAAATGCATTGTACAGATGCAAGCAGGGCTTCCTGGGAAGTTCAACCTGACATGAGACCATCACCTAGGAAGCCTTTGCACTTCATCTCTTCTCATACAAAACAGAGATAGTGTGGCTTTCCCTGAAAGTTTGCAACGGAGACTTTAACTACTTCTCACATTTAATAACAACCTGTCAGGTGACTGGTGCTCAGCACGTAACGATAGTTGACTGCTGTTCTTTCTTACTTGTGCTATAGTTAGTAGATTTAGAAATGATCCAAGGGGAAGCTGGAGAGATGATTCAGCAGATGTGTGAGCTTGTTCTCCTAGAGCTGGAGAGATGATTCAACAGATGTATGAGCTTGTTCTCCCAGAAGATGGGAGTTTGGTTCCTGGCACCTACTTCAGGGTGTACAAAAACTGCTTAAAAATCCAGCTCTTGGAAACTCAGCAATACCCTTTTCTGGCCTCTAGGAGCGCTATCGTGCATGTGCATGTTTGAGAGCGCGTGTGGATGCATATTTTGTTTTATTGTCCGTAAATCTTGTGTATAGTTTTCATTCATATAGCAGATGCATAGTAGGTTGTCATAGTGTTCAAGAACTTGGTCTCCCATGTCAGATGCTATACGTTTAAATTCTGATAAATCCCTAGTTGTGTGACTCTAGAGACTATTCTTACAAGCTATGTGTTTTTCTCAACATTAAGGTAGAGATAATAGTTACTGATAATAATGAGTGTATGCCATTGATCATAATAGTATTGTTAACTATTTTTATTTCTAGTTGCTTTCAAGTATTTTTCTTTCTGTGATCCTTCAAAAAGCTCTGCTGGGTGTTAATAATAATAAATAATAATAAATAAATAAATAATAATGTTAATTATCATCATTTTAGTTTTGAGACGGGGTTTGCCTGCATAATCCTAGAACTCATATGAACAGAGATAGCCTGGAATGCACATAGATTTACCTGCTTCTGCCTCTCCAACACTGGGATTAAAATGTGCATTATCATGTCTAACTTTGCTATTATTTTAATAGAAGGAAGTCATGCTCCATATTAGTTGCTATAATTTCTTAAAACCTTGGTCATGTGGAGGAAAAATTGTAAAAATCCCGAACAAACTTTAAAACAACAAAAGCAGACTTCCAAATGACCAGCCCAAACCAGTGATAATTCCTGGGTCCTGGCAGAGCACCCTGCTTTTAACACCTCGATATTTAGATCAGTATGGGGAACTAATTGCTTTGTCTCACTGCTCTTTTAGATTCTGAAAAGCAGCCCCACTCCCCTTTTATCTTGGATGAAACAAGCTTTTGATGTGACGATGTGCTCAGAATTTTGTGACCAAAGGTCAGTGCAAGGGCAACCTGTGGTCACTGAGATCCTGCTTAATAATAAGTACAGAGGGCAGAGGGTGCTGGGCTCATTTACATGTTTGACTTGTAAAGCGACTGGAGGAGAGGACTCCTCCTTTGTCTGAATACATCAGTTCCCTGCAAATTGATTTTTAGATAAATATAGTTACTTTGAGAATTTTTCCACTGTGAAGTATGAAGTGTCTTTAAAACTTCTCACTTAAGAAAGAAAGCAGGAAACACATTTCCTTGTGCCTATCACAAACTGCAATTTAGAAAGGTACGGCTGCCATTCAGACATGGCAACAGAGGGTTCTGGGTCCTATTTCTGCTTCCTGAAATGGTAAGATGTCAGTTGCCATGGCTATAGATGGTTGAATTCAACCTTGTTGCCCTGTGGGACCAAAGTTCACTGTCTTTCCTTCTGTATAGCTTCTCCTAAAAGGTTGTATGCTGACCAGTGGCCACAGTTGCTAGCTCTCAGTGCCTATCTATCTCTAGTCTGTATTTTAACAAATAACATTGTTCCCTACCTTGGCACTCCTTTCCTATGCATTGGTATAGAAAGTTGAGGTTTTCTTCTTTTTTTTTTTTTCTACATAATTCCTTCTCTATAGATAACAAAGTCCAAGTCCCTAGCTGTTGCAATTATTAGCATATTCCTGGAGAAAATTGCAACAGTCTACATTAAAAGACTCCCTGCAGAAATTTACACAGTAGGTATCCAATTTCTCTTTAAATAAAAGGCACTCAAAACAGTGAGGGGCTTAAAACAGGGGAAGAAATGGGGAACAAACAGAGCTTTGAGGAACAGCAGGGGGATCTTGCAGTGGTCAAGAGGAGATAGTCAGGCTGAATTATTTGGATAATTAGTCTTCGTTAGCAAATTGGAGAAAATTACAGTGCCACCATGAGATGTGATAACATGCCTGCAGACTGGCAACATTAAGACTCAGGTTTGACCCTGTTCCAAAAGGCTGGATTCTCTGTTTTCTGCACCCTCTACTACAAAATAGCTTTCAAGTCAGTTGCCTCACTTCGAAATATTCCCATTTGCACTCAGTAGAGGTGACCCTAATATCACCGTGATATTTCCCACCTCCTTCCCCACAATGTGAGATTATGTGTTTAAAGATGTCCCTGACTTCCAGGTAACTTTCAAGGAGACACAATGCCAACAGCTGCGATCATTTTGTCATCCTTTTCTTCAAAAGGCTGAGCAAATATAAAAACAGCACTTACTTCTCCTTTTTGCGACAGAAAGCCTCTCAGAGAATGTAGCTGGTATCTTTTTAGAAGACTGCTGAAGTATTGAGTGAAATGTAGCCTTCCCTTAGCGCAGAATTGGGGAAACCTATTCCTTATTTCTTGGATTTCTGAACACCTACGTGAAGACTATCAAAAGCATCCCATAAGTATTCACAGAAACACATTCTGATTTGACTCAAATATTGTTACTTCTCCAAAATAGGAAGTGACACGGGCCATGACAAAGAAGGTAGAAAAGAAACAAGGCTAGTTTTGAGCATCATGGAAGTTTAAGTTTTCTGAGACACAAACAGTTTTCCAAAGGAGAATATGAAGGTTTCCACATTGCAAATGTCATGATAGACTATGGATTTTGGTAGCACATTTGTGAATTCCTATAGCCATACTCAGAAATGGCATGGTAAAGAGGACTTGGCCTCATTAGAGCCATGTAAAATCTGTCTTCCAAACTCCCAAGGCATGCTGCAGTTTCTAAGGAAACTTAAGCTCTGAGGAAAAAATATGAACCAAAATATGAGTCAGGTATGAAGGTAGGTAGAACGTCTTTTCATGGTCTACTAGGGCACTGTTCAGCAGGTCACCCAAAGATCATTCACTCTGGGGGAAGATGATGGCTTTGACTCACTACTGGATATTGAATAAGACTAAGCATTGTACCTGACAATATAAATGTGATTCAACAGAAACACATACAGTTTCTATCAGGAGAAAGGACAGTGCCAATGGAGTTTGGCCTGTGAATTGCTGGCCAGGCTGGCTTTCCTCTTATCATTCTTGCTTATGGAAATAAAATGCTCCTTCTCCAATCTTTAACATCTTATTGGTTCCCTCACTTAACTGCAAAACTTTCTTCAAAGAGGTCCAAATAACTTTTGCATGGGAATCACACTGTGAAGCTTTGCAAACTCCTATTTTGTTGCTCAAAGCTTTTGTAGTTCTCATCCACTCATCAGATGTGCATAAAGGCGAGGGAGTCCACCCAGTTCATTCAAGGGAGCTCTTCACAACAGCTGCTACGATTCATAATGTCTTCTGGCCTTGTTGGAGGGATTTTCTTGCCGTCACATCTTCAAATAAATAATCTTTTAACGAGCCCAATTTTCCATAATGGATAAAGGGAAATGTAAATGAGATGGTTACTTGTCCCACCTGTGATAGCAACATAAATGAAGCAAAATCACAGTACAATTTAAGGAGGAGATGGAAGGATGGATCTTAGATAATCATCCTAAAAGTGCAAAATCCTGAATTCTGGAACACAGCTAAATTTTTAAAGGTGACATATTTGAAATGCTTGATTCATTGGTGAACACTTCTTTTTATGACTTAGTCTCTACTTTCATTTCTGTATTTCAAAGGGCACAAGGACTAAAATGTACCATTCAGAAAAAATGTTGCAAGTTACACATGGTAGCCTGTCCTTGGAGCTTCTTCCTTAATGAGAAGATCATTGTAATATTTATCTCAGAATACAGAAATAATATGATGGTTATTTGAGAGAAAGGGCACACACCTGCTTGGCATGGGAAACTTCCAGCTCACAAAATTATAAAGATCTGCTTTCGCCACTGAAATAACCCAGAGGAAATATAAACGTCTAACAACATAGGTATTTTTCTACATGAAATTCATGAAATATATTCATTATGTCCCCCCAAATGTCCTATGAAATAATAGTACAGACTTCGCAGGAAAAGAGAAGTGGTTATTTAATATGCACTAAATAACTACACTAAATCCACATCAGTGCTGTTTAAGATTTCTTGCCTCTGATGCCTAATCAAAAGTATTTATAGAACTTAAAGATGAAAGCTTTGTTATTGAAACCTCATACCACAATGCACGGTACTCACAGGACCCTCTGAGAAGAGGGCAGCTTTTTGTTTCTTGGCACATCGTATTCATGACTACAACTAAAGGATCTCTAAATCAAATACTAAGCTCTTACATGCTGTTGGGATTTGGTTGTGTTTGTCTTAGATTTTAGTTCATGGACTTATGAAACCAATGCATTTTATCCCGTATCAGTATGTCCATTAGTACAGCTCTTCTCCTTCAGTAAGAAAATATGGCAGCAACAAATCTCCAAATCAGAAAATGCCTGTGAGACATATACACAGCGAAAGATACAGCGTTGCTTACTTCAGCTACTCTGTGACACACAGTTTACCTCAGAAGTAGCATGTGATCACTGAGAGGAAACATTGACATGCCCAGATAGTTACAGCAGCATAAACTGTAGTGCTACCACTGTGTAGGCTGAGCCAAGATGATGGCAAGTTCAAGGCCAACGTGGGGTACATAGCAAGAACATTTTAAAATACAACCTTTCTTATAGGCTTACTCAGTTGTGCCTGTTTGGTGTTAACCACATCCTTGAACCATAAAGAATGGCTCACTAATACTAGTTAAATGCATAAATATGGGATACCTGAACCATGTCTCTCTAGTGCATCTAAAGTAATTATTTTCCTTTGTCTGACACTTAATTGAAGTTTCTCTTCTTTAACATTCAGATGAATAGATCTCACATAGTGTGGAAGATATGAGCTTACATTTTTCATATTTTTCTGAAACAATGACACATGATGTTCTCAAATTTGTCTTTCAATCCCCCCATGTCCTTGAAATATATTTACCTGTTTTCACAATCAGTGATAGTTTTCTTGTTGTCTCTAATTTTTCTTGGTCCGGCGTGAACAGGCAGATAATTAGGAAATTAGGAGTTTGATTCTAAATGTGAAGAGGGTACATTCTCACCTGTGCACTTTATAAAGTTCAAGATAGCAAGGAAAATACACGGCTCATAATTAATAACTACAAGGCAGCTCTAGTAAAAAGGAAAGTTTGGGATTCTAGACTTCATTAGCAGTTAAAGGAAGGGAAAATATCTCCAGAACCAGCAGGTTAGAAGTTAATTAGATGAAGTGCTTAGGGACTTTTTGCCTAAGGAAGAAGAGGCGCATGAGGCTGTTTCAGACTTTTTATTGTCACTATAAAAGTCTCCATGTTGTAAGTTCACAGGGAGCACATACTAAATCACTAAGATGTTCATAAAAGGCACTGCCTCTGCCTCGTGTGCTCATGCATTCTCCATCCTGCCTACAAGCAGGTGCATGTGGACTTTTGTCCACTTGTTTTCAAGACAAACTTGGAATTAAATAGACCAAGCTGGTTGAATCACCAAAAGACACTAAACTAATATTACACAGATAATAACAATGGAAGAAATATAAGATGAAAGTCAGACATTCTGTTTGGCCAAGAACTGTCTTTAAAACATGAAGAAACTTCTATCCATGGGTACCAAGTTAAATACCAGACTCAAATGTACAACTATGGTAGACTTTCCACACTCTTCCTCATATGTCTCACAATGGAGTATACCAAAAACTAATTAATACATCATTTGAGATTGCAAATACCAGGTATCAAGATGAGTTGAGAGACTTCTGCATAGAACTAGATGGTTGTAGGGATCAGAGATAAGTTGACTTTGACATTACTTACCAACATGCATGGGAATGGGGTCATCAAAGGGAGAAAAGAGTGCTTGAGGATATCTGGGAACTTTTGCCTTCTTACCATTGAGGAGGAAGAAAGAGAGTTTACTTGTCCTTCATTTCAAATCCACAGAGAAGTTGTGTAGCCTAGCTTACAGAGAGTATATACAACCTTTGAGTATACAGCCAGTGATGTATGGTGGGTGCTGGGGAATTTGAAAAGGGTCATCATGGCTTTCCTCCTTGGGACAGAATATAGACAAATATGAAGGGATAGAGTGAATTATTCATCCCCTAAGAGAATGGGCAGGCTCATTCTCAGAAGTTAACATTGACTACCATGTAAAACTGTGTATGACGCATAATGTGCTTTCTGAGAAAAGCAGAAAAAGTAAAGGATTACACATATGTTCAGTGGTGACTGCCACCCTCAAAAGAACCCCATGGTATGAGTGAACATTGCATGTGGGTGCAATTGCAAGTCACAGAAGAATAGGAAAAGATCTGTTGCATCCAGCAGATAAGGAGATCATGGGGTTAGTTCAAAAGTAGTGACCTCCCTGAGTAAAGAAATCGTGACACTTTCATTTGGGGCACCCATACACATTCATATAGCAATGCACTTGTGGAGTAGATAGAATTTCTGAGAATGTTCAAGCTGAGGTCAGAATCTAATAAAATCACAGAGACAGTTTGGACATTCTTGCTCAAGGTTGTGGAGTATTTGGAAAGTTAAAGGCTGAACAGGAAAACCAGGTATGCTTAGTCAGCAGTATCAAGTCCTGGAAACTTGATAATGTAAAATATAGGACAAGCCACATTACAAGGTGCATTTGTTTGGCACTAAAGATGGCCATGCTGCTTTGTAGTTAACAGAAACACAAGGTAAATTTGTTTTGTGACTCCCTCCTATAAGGCTTCTTCAATGTCCCTTTCAACACCACCGTGAAACCTCAAGTTTCTAAGTGGTCTAGTAGGTGGTGATACCAAGGTGAGCAGTTGAGACAAAAGTTAAATTTAAAATAGCTTAAGGTCTAATGCCATGACATTTCTACAAGTAAGAAAGGTCTGCATCTTGGATGTGTGGACAGTCCTTTTTAAAAAATACTATAAGTTTCCCTAGAATTATTAGAATAGACTCTCCAATTTGACTGGGTCTTGTTCCTACAACCAATATAATTGTAGAGCCTCTGTCTCTTATTCTATCTTTCACACTCATAATTTCTGAAAATCACATATTTAATTCCCTGCCCTTCTTCACTGACCTTGGTTGCTGAAGAAGCTGCTTGATTCTTACAAATGATATTTCTCTATCCTCCTAAGTCCTCTGAGAGCTTGGACCATGGAATCCAAGTTTTTCAGGGAAGCTAGGGAATAGGTATGTATGCAGTGGGGAAATAAATAAGGTGTAATACATTACACTCTCCTTTTACTTTCCCAACTCCTAAGTGCTTGTTGATTTTTCAAACTAAGAAAGAGGACTACCAACATTAAAAAGTTGAAAAAGATATGTAAGCAGCCTCTTCCCTAAAGACATATCACTGTCAGCACCTTGTTTACAGCCTACTGGGGGCCAGGTCTAACTTCTAAAGCACAGAAGCAATTAGTAATAATTTTCTATTGATAGAAGTGATGAAATCTTTGTTATCTGTTTTACTAGCAATAAAACATTAGCATAGAGCCCAAGGTTATTTATCAAGTCATTCTATAAATTATGTGGAGAGAGAGGGAGGGAAGAGAGATTAACACACAGTGCTCACAATGCAAAAGGTACCTGTGTGTCATCATATACAAGAAACTCAGAACCTCAAAATTAGACGACTGAAGACTGAGAAGGGCCTAGAACTGACACTTCTGTATAAAACTGGCATTTTCATTCAACAACAGAAAAGTGAGCTTGTACCACCATCTCTCTACCACCAGTAAGAAGGGAGACAAACAGAAAGGTCTTAAAAATGTACCTTTTCCCTGGAAGATGTGCAATGTATCAAAAAGAACAGAAAATATATCTAATAATAGTTCATTATCTAGGCCAATATTCATTTAAATATGCCTAAAAAGAGAGAAAAAACTTTCTGCAAGGTAAAGGACACTGTGGACTGTATACAGTTTAATTCCTTCACACTTGAGTCTTCTATACAGCAAGTGCTTCTCAAATGCATTCCCCTGTCATTCAAGATATTCTACAGGGTTAGGGTTAGGGTTAGGGTTAGGGTTAGGGTTAGGGTTAGGGTTGATCTGTTAGAAGCCTAACAGACTAACACAGCTTATTTGCAAGTTCCCTAATGCATGAAGTTTCCCCTTTTCCTCTGATTTACTTACTTATTTGTCTTAACTTTGCTTGCTGGAACCAAGGACACAAAAGCATAAACCCTCATCTACAGTAAACCTTAAGTCTTTCAGTGTCATCTGTAGACAAGAGGATTTTCTAGGTACATATTCTTACTTTTTAGAAAAGAAGCTTTGAAGAGGTGGCTCTTGCAAGTTTGTGAATATCATTACAAAGGAAATGACAGGTGGGTTGCAGAGAAATTCAATCAATAAAGTGTTACTTAACTTTAATTTTAAAAATTGATCAGGGAGGTCATCGGTGGCCCTGAAACAACACAGACTATTGACATTGATCTTGATTCCCACCATAGCTAGGCAATAAGATACTGTTTCTGAAGACCCCACACAATTTGGTTGCAGGGCATAAAGAACCCAAGGTGGGACTGACCTTGAATCTTCCACTCATCTGTATCTCTTTCACAGTTCCAGAAGGTTCTACGCAGTACCGTGGGAGAGAAAAGTCACCAATGGATTCACTCAGATCACTCAAATCTGCATCTTCTATAACACCAAGTTTCCAGGGAAGATGTTACAATAGTGGCATGACCGTTATGGAGGGTAATTGCTTTCTGATTAGACTCAGGATGTCTTCCACAGAACAGAGTTCATGCCTAGTACTGTTAACCTAGTCAAAAGCCCAGGGCTGGAGAGGTCTTAAGCCCTAATAGGGAATACACTAGTATTGCTTTACTAAACTGTATAGGTATAAATAGTTAAAATTTTGCCCATATTTTTACTGTGGTTCATCTTGAGCAGATCTCTCTCTCTCTCTCTCTCTCTCTCTCTCTCTCTCTCTCTCTCTCTCTCTCTCTCTCCCATAGACAATAGATAACACGGATAATCATAACCAGGCAATGTGCTAGAATCTCTGACTGTGATTGCTCAGTTTAAACAGAGAGCCTAGACCAACCTCTTTGCAACCGGCCAAGGCTCAGAGAACACTGTGGAAAAGGAGGCAGAAAGATATTAAGAGTTGGAAGATGCAGAAGAGTTCTGTAAAATGCTGTTTTCTGGATATAGCATTGCTGTGATATTCATGAATTTAACAACAGTTCTTGTCACCTGCACTGGATTAAGTAAGTCAAAGTCCCAGCATAGATGTGGGGGAAAGGAGAGTAACTTTTCTTTGGCTGCATAGCCCCTAGTAGGCTGCCTGTGCTCTAACTTCACACCTGTATTTTGACTGCACTAATTGACTATTGAGTAAGAGAAGAAGGGAGGAAGGAGAAGGGAGGAAGGAAGGAAGGAAGGAAGGAAGGAAGGAAGGAAGGAAGGAAGGAAGGAAGGAAGGAAGGAAAGATGGAAGGAAGGGAAGGGAAGGGAAGGGAAGGGAAGGGAAGGGAAGGGAAGGGAAGGGAAGGGAAGGGAAGGGAAGGAGAAGAGGAGGGAAGAACAGAAGGAGGGAATGAGGGAGTGAAGAAGGAAGGAGAGGAGGGAGGGAGGAAAGTAGGAAGGAAGGGAGGGAAGGAAGATCAAGGACATGACTTTGAAATGGAGACATGTTGGGAGGTTCAGTTGAGTTGGAAGGGAGGAGTAAGGATGGATGGGATCAAAATTATAAGAACATATAAAATTCCCAAAGAATAAATAGATAATATTATATAAAAATAGAATAGAATCAAAACCCTCCAGAGCAAACTCCTGATGTTGTTTCTTTCTCTCAGCAGGAAAGCCCAGAATCTGTGCATCTGGACAGCATAGGCAATTCAGGAGTTCATGCTGACTTACTGCAATCCCAGAACCAGGGGCATTTTTCATGTTTTTTTTTTTCCCCTGTAATTTATTTTCTACACCTCAGGTTTCTGAAAACCAGGAACAGATGGAGTAATGCGGGCTCCTCAGAACAGACGGCATACCAAACTGCCTATGTTGAGGCATGGGGCTCTCCTGTACTGCACAGCAGCCATAGAATAATTTCCTCAGATTCACATCGGAGTGAACTCTTGCAGAACTTTAAACTCTTAGCCTTTCTCTGGTCCCATTATCCACAACTGTTGAAAAACATGTTCCTGGCTAATCCTGCACTGGGTGCTGTGAAGAGCTAATTCTAAAGGCAAATAAAACATGAACAGAGCTAATACTATAAAATGCTTGAAATATGCATGTCTTAGCACTCTAATTTTGAAGAAAATGAGAAATAAGTGAAAATATTACATGGAAATGCAGTGTTTAAGAGGATATAGATTAGATTCTTATTTCAGGCCACTCTTGTTTGGTGGCATCTGCTTCATCTTTTTGCTCCTCGTTGCTTCCTTGTCTATCATTCTTTTATCCTTAAAATCAAGTTAGAAAATGAAACTGTCTTTAGGCAAAAGGATGCTCTAAAATGAAATTCTGTTGATGGGGGCTTCCCTGATGCCATTGATGCAAAAGACCAGGTTGACACAGAAATCCGCTTGCTGTGGGCGTTAGATATGGGCTGTAAGGGATTAAAGGTTCTTCTGTCTCTTGGTTCATTATTTCTATCATATAACATGAAGTACGGAAATGTCAGTGGTAAATTAAAATGGGCAGAGGTAAATAAAGAATGCATAACTTTTTAGATTCTTGATTCCTAATATATTTTCTGTTGCTTTTGTTAAAAATCCCAATACTATGGAGGGAGAGAGTGCTGGAAGAGACAACTGGAAGTAGGAGGCAATTTGGTGCACAATGTATATTCCCAGGAATACATTAGGGTGACCCTAGGTTAGACTCACAGTAATGGGGATTCAGAGACTGAATTGGCCACCTTCTGTAACCAGGTAAGACTTCCAGTAGAGGGTTTGGGACACCAAGACAGCCACAAAATCCTTTAACCTACAATTTATCCTGCCAGCATGATGTTCTGGAGGTAAAGATGACGCAGAAATTGTGGGAATGACAAACCAGTGACTGGTTCAGCTTGAGATCCATGTCATGAAAGGAAACTCACCCCTGAAAGTGCCTGGAGGACCAGAAATCAGAGACCAGATGGCCCAGAGACCTAGGAGAGAACCAAAGACAACTGGCAAAAACAAAACACAAAAAAAGAATGAAAAGGAAGAGAGGAAGAAAGAGAGAAAGAGAGAAAGAAAAGAAAAGAAAAGAAAAGAAAAGAAAAGAAAAGAAAAGAAAAGAAAAGAAAAGAAAAGAAAAGAGAGAATATGAATCAATGAAAGGATGTCTAATGATATTCTGCTATACTTATAGTTTGGTGCCTAACCCTATTGTCATCAGACAGACTTCATCCAGTAACAGATGGAAAGAGATGTAGCATAGTCAAACTTTAGACAGAGTTTGGGGAGTCTTGTTGAAGATGGGGAAGAAGGAATGCATGGGGGAAAGGGGTCAAGGACAACACAAGAAGACCCACAAAATCAACAAGCTTAGACTCATAAAGGCTTTCTAAAACCTGAACCAAGTCAGGGAGCTTGCCCAGGTCTAACTTGGATCCTTTTATAAATGCCATGGTTGTGTAACTTAGCATTTTTATGGAATAACTAGCAGAGAGATGGATGACGTGCTGTTTCTGATGCTTTTGCCTGTTCTTGTGACCTGTGTCTGCCTGCTGGGTTACCTTGTCCAGCCTTAATATGAGGGGATTGCCTAATCACACTGCACATTGATATGCCATGTTTGGTTGATATCCCGAGAGGTCTGCCCTTTTCTGAAAGGAAACAGAGGAGGAGTAGATGGAGACCAAGGGGGTTGGGGTGAGGGAGACAGAAAGAAAGAGGATAAACTCTCTAAGAATGTAATATATGAGAGAATAAATTCATGTTTTAAAGCCTACAACTATATAATATATACAAAGAAGAGTTTATTGGGCTAATGTTTCAGGAGCTGAGAGGTCTGAAAGCACATGTCTAGCTTCTAGTGATGGCTTCCTGGCCTATGGACTCATGGTAGAGATTAGCAGGACAAATGACCACGGGTGGAGGAAAACCTGAAGAGTATACCTGCTTCATACCAATCTGCTCTCACTGTTTCCAATCCCTGGACAAAAGTATCCACTCACTTGAAAAGATTCTGTATCCTTGAACCTAACACCTACTATGACCTCTATCACCATGTTGGTGGCCAAGCTTCAATAATGTTGCCTAGGGAACAAACCATGTTTAAAACACAACAGCAGAGCAAAGGTTGAACAAATACTCTCTGGCTGGAAGGACAAGAAATGTATATTCCACTGTGAAAAAATAGAACTTCAAATATAAAGCAAAATTAAATGGTGGCAGGTACTAGGATTTCCTTTTCTTCACAAGAGCAGGTAGCCATTATCAAGTAAGCAGTAGCTCACATTTCTTGTCTATTACGTGTGAGGGCTCTGACATCCCATGATCCTTTTCCAATTGCTACCACAGGGCTGAATCGCAGCCACATCATAGTCTATCATCTACCCCTAAAGGATGGAAAAGCAAAAGGGAAACCACCAACTAGCTTACCTCTTATAAACTTCCTTGGAAGTTTCACATAGTGGTTTCTACTTACTTCTTTTAAGCTGGACAGTATCTCTTGGTCATGTCTAGTTTCTATGAATATGTAGAAATTGGGTTGCTTAGCAGAGTCCTCCTCAACTGATAAGGAACAACTGTTTGAAATCCCTACCTTATTGATGATAAGAGTAGAAGTGTGTTTCTTCTAAAACAGTAAAATCTTAATCTGATTATCTTGATAAGAGCTATTTGTGGACAATGTTGAGAGCCGGCAAGGAGCTTTTGAAAATAAAATGAATTGTTTTCAGGATTGGATTTGTAAGCTTCTCTGTAATTTTCAGATTATGAGTTAGGACTGGTACTCGATCAGCTCAGTCTTTCACATTGGCAAAAATAGAACTTTTATGCCCTGAGAATTGGTGTTCACACTGACTTTCATTTTCTTTGTACACCAATATCATAATAATAAAAAAATAGAGTTATTTTCAAACTCCACTCTTCAGTGTGCCAGTGTACGTGTCGTGTGTACATAATTCTTCAAACACACCACTAAGCAAGCGGTCCCTCTGTAAGCTTTTGAATGGTTGGTGGAGCTACAAAGATGAATCTTAATTGCCCATGAGTAAATGTACATGCCTCCAGTTTGGGCTCACAATGGTCATAAAGGGATCAAAATTGATTCTAATGTGCTTGTCAGATGGAAGTCGAGTTTTGGTGAAGTCCATGTAAGTTTATACTACCATTCTCTCTCTCTCTCTCTCTCTCTCTCTCTCTCTCTCTCTCTCTCTCTCTCTCTCTTGCTCTCTCAGACCAAGATTAAACAAGTGTTTCTAAATATGCCTTTCACCATATAAAGCTAGGCTGTGCTCCATCTATCCTACCAAAATAAGAGAGAGAGAATTTTCTCTGCTTAGAGGTACTAATTTTTGGAGACCTTTGGTAGGGGGTAATTTAATTTCTATAAATATATTATGAGGAAAAATTTAATTATACTTGAAGAAGTTGCTTCTTCCTACCTGGATTCAAGTTCTATCCTTCATCATTTGAAATCAACATAATCTAGCCTTTCTCTGGCCATGAATGCTTGGCTTTGACAATACTAGGGAGGACAGAAAATAGGAACCATCTCCTATTGAAGGGAGAAGCCGATCTTGGACCACGGAACAGGATGGAATAATAACATGAGATGCTAAGGATGCTAAGGTGATAAAATTGAAGCAGGAATGGGGAGATACTGTGTTCAAGGGGCATGACTAAATGGTCCTAGGAAAAGCAGTCAGGAGGAAAGATCTGGAAATGACAGAGGAAAAGTAACTGATGGAGATGAACTAAAAGGTCCAGACTTAACATACTTCCATCCTTCAAAGGAGTTTCAAATGAAGGAAGGGAGTAACTGCTCAGAACTGCCCTAAACAGGGACTGTGAGCCCATGTAGGTACAGATGAAAATGAAAATAAAAATGAAGGGTTGCCATCTGGAGGACAAAATCTTCCAGGCACTTTGGTTCTGCAGATATTGAAGTCTGACAGCTTAGGCAACTCTCTAAGAGCAAGATGCCAAGGCCTGGTTGCTGTGTTGTGGGGAGGGGAATGAACACAAAGCATCAGCAAGGTGATCTGAGGGCTGTGGTCACTGTCAGGATTTGGCCTGCATTTGCTGCAGATGCCACATGCCAAGCCTTTCTCCTGAGTCTGAAGAGTGCATCTGGCCTCCTTCTCTAGCCACTGAGTAATGTGTTTGGGAGTCAGCTTTCACAATGCAGCTCTCCATCCTTTAAATCAAAGGAACAATTTAGCTTTTCTTGGAAATCATCTTAAGGACAGGAAGGAGGTCAGGATGTAATATGGAAAAGGTGAAGAGCTCCACCCAGGGGCCAGGGGGTGGGAACCAAGCCCCCACTGCTTTTTCTAATGACAACGTGACAGTTGCTGAGAAGGATTTTGCTATCCTAGAAATTATAAGTTGCTTGATTTTCCTTAACTTCTGTGTCTACCCAATCAGTAAACAGGACATAGAATCTGATCGGACAGACAATGTTGACACACCTGGTTAGAAGCAAGTGCTTCCCAGGATCAGATTTATGCTTAGTCCAGGCAGGTTTTTGATTCTTCCCTTGTAGGAAACTCCTCCTGACCTTTACAGGTGCCCAGAAAACAAATGTGACAGCACTGTCTCAAGCAGTTTCTCTAATTAGAATAGAGAAGCTAAAGAGAGGCGGATAAAAAGTAATAGGGAAACTGACCTGGAAATTCTTTGGTAGACACTGTCCAATAAACATGCCTTTTTTACTCCTTGAAGCTTCCTATTAACCTGTCTCCTGCATCTGGAGGTTGAATGTTTGGTGGCACAGCAAGTATGAAGTAAATAGAAGTGGCATTTGTGTTGTGATTGTATATACCTGTAACCCATGATGCTGGTAGAAAGAGGAGGCAGAAAAATCAACACCACCAAGACCAGCCTTTGCTCCAGGGGGAGACCCTGTCTCAAAACACCAACCAAACAGCTAAACAACAAAACATCCATATCTCTTGGAAGCCTGTTCAAGAGAGCCTGAGCCTATAAATCTACTATCTTGAAGCATTAGTATATTTCCTATGTTCATGTATCAAAGTTGTCTAGTGTGGACTGTTAGAGAAATCATGATTCTTATGAAGTTTCTTCTGTGAAAAAAGGTCACTTCTGACCTTAGGTTTGTGGCAGAGTTCTGTGGGCAATCAGAAATAATGTATCCATGCTAAAACCAAGCAATTGCAATTAGTTCAACTAGGTGAGCAACGATGTGAAAATAAAGGTTGGTAGAACTCAGTGAGATAAGATCATGTAACTAGTTCATGATGCTTGAAACAATGAGTCTGGTGAGAAAAAAATCACAATGACTATAGTGAACAGAATATCAGTATCAATATATAACCAGAACCCCTCCCCTCCCAGTAAAGTATGTATTAAAACAAATACCAACTGGAAAAAAGAATTTTAGACCCATACACAAAATTTATTGGTTTTAAATGTCTTCAAGTCCTAGTACCCACTTTTGCCCATGAAGACAAAGCTTGAAGTGCAAGATAAACAATGGATGTGACGTTTTAATGTGAATAGTGTTTTATTTATACATAGTTTTAACACATTAGTGATTACTCCAAGTCACCAATAATATGTCACTGCCATATTGAGGAAAAGAATTAATGCTGTTTCCCTTGGTGTCATTTAAGTGCGACTTCCCTTTCTCTGATTCCATCCTTCCTGCCTGTCCGTTGTATGAATACAAATCTGTGCCTGCCTGAAGGATTTCCAGTGAACCTATCCCTGTGTCTGAGTGTGTCTGTACATGGCTATGGTTAACAAAGAGTTTTGCTTTGTATTGATCAGTACAGAGAGCTATTTAATAGTTTGATAAGAGATTAAGTCTCTGACTCCAGCTGACCCCATCTGACCCAGAAAACAGTTTATCAAACTATTTCCATATTTTGTGTCCAATATTTATGGTGGATATTCATTTTATAAGGCTGCTTTCAGATTCTATATGCTGAATTTTTAGTAAACAATTATCAGAATATACATGCATTATTCTATGTCTTGGGCATGAAAGAGTATATCACATTACAGCTATGTATTATCTTCCACTATAAAAGCCGATTTCATGGGAAATTCAAGGTAAGCTATATTGGTTGTTACATTGTTCTTTCAAAGGCAGGTTAAACTAACAAGCTGAATACACAGTAGAATATGAGTTCTCTATCTTACAAGACTTCAAGTTGTATTATTAACTTTGGTTGTGAGGTCCAGCAAATGTTGCACTCTCTTAGAATGTAAAAGATTATTTTTATCATAATGTATGGCTAAATCTCTATATAATTCACCTAGGTAAGATTGGACTTCCCGTTTTCCATTAAAATACTGTCTTACAATTCAATATTGAATAATAGCTCTCAAAATTGCAATGAATGAATTAATAATACAGTGGATACAAGTAGGTAGAAAATAGAATTTTTAGGAGTCTGAAGCCATTCTGTATGGCACTATTATGGAGGACATATTCTACTAAAACCTATGTTCAGAGTAAGTGAGATTGTGCAGTAGGTAAAGGTGCTTCCCTTAAAGAATGGTGGCCTACATTCAATCTGAAAGATCCTCATGGTAGGAAGAGAAAACCAATTCCCACAAATAACCTTAGAACTCCTTCCTACATGTGCACTGTGGCACATGGGCACTTCCTACTACACACAGAAATGAATACATGTAATAAAAATAATTTAAAATATAACAGGACCTGTAGAGTGCGCAGTGTCAAGAACGAAGCCAAGAGTAAGGCCTGGGTGTTGTGTGATGTGGCAGGACGTGTGGCACTCCAATGAGATGTTTATAAAAGTAGGAACTGCACAAGAACCCACTGTAATTTCATTTTAGTTGGCTCTAAACCTAAATCTACTCTAGAAAAACGTAAGACCTATTTTTAAGCACAGTAAAAACAAGGTTAATCATTTCTAGCACCCATCTTCATGGGGTGAAAGACCAAGGCTTTGGGGTGCCCAGAAGCCCTTGAGGAAATACATATTTAAGTTAAATATATACTTAATACTCAGGTCAACTCAAGACCTAAGCAGTGTGGAGCTTGTGTTATTAATTTGCTCTGGCTGTTTTCCTCCATGTTCTTAGAATTCTTTTTGATAATTCCATCCATGAGCTGTGCACCTGCGTCCCTGCCCTCCTCCGCAGGCTGCTGCTTAGATCCAGGTAGTTATGAAAACACACAAGTCACAAGTGGTAGTTAAGCTGCCTTCTTTTAGATGTGTGTTAAATTTGCATATGTGTAAAATATGAATGTCACTGCAGTATAAAGTTCAGGTGTCCATTTGGAATTGCATTGCAATGGTACTGAATGGAGTTTAATGCAAACCTAAAAATGGGACTTGAGAACCATTCTAGAAAGAAAGAGGAAATGTTTAAGTGGTGGTAACTGTGAAAAGCACACTTCCTTAATTTCTTTAAAATTATTTTAACTTCTGTATTTTACAGTTTTTCCCATAAGGGGAGAAAAACAAAACAAAGACAAGCATAAAGCAAACCAACAAAACTCCCCCAAACTGCATTCTTGAGAACAAAATAATCCTCACCACAAGACTGACTTTGTGTTAACTACCCAAAGAATAGACAAGACAAAATTTGAAAAGTTGAAAAGCCCATCAACAGCAGATGGAGCATACTTCCATACCATGAACTACTACTACTCATTGATAAGAAAATAATTAAGTACACCCCAGAATACAGGTTATATTCCATAGTGAAAGTCAGATATAGAGCACTGCATGCTATATAAACTCAATTACCTGAAACTCCAGACAACACTAAGAACCTCATAGAGTAGAAGCCCTATCAGAAGTCAGCTAGTACCAGGGTAGTCTGGAAAACACTGCACAATGATATTGGGGCAAGGAGAGGTGAGTGGAGTTAACCTATTGTTTATGGGGAAAATGATGCAGGAGCGTTCATTTCCAAAGACATTATATATTTAAAAATGGTCCATCTATAAAGAATAGCTCAATTAAAAAAAAAAGAACATGAGCCTGTTGCAATTCAGAAAGTGATGCATACGCTTGTTAAATTAAGGGTCTTCACTGAAAGCATATTAGGTGGTAGTTACTGCACACAGATTACATAAAATGTCACCGCATATGACAAAACAGTGTGAACAAAAGCAACTCGTGGGAAAGTTTATTTTATTTATTCCTTCTCATTTTTATTGGTTATTTTATGTATTTACATTTCAAATGTTATCCCCTTTCCCAGTGTCTCCAACACAAGATTTCTATCCCTTCCTCCCTCCCTACCCATCCACCACTCCTGCCTCAGCAGCCTAGTGTTCTCCT
Organism: Mus minutoides; assembly: GCA_902729485.2. NCBI lineage: Eukaryota > Metazoa > Chordata > Mammalia > Rodentia > Muridae > Mus > Mus minutoides. The sequence goes on along the minus strand of LR749791.1, from coordinate 101,724 downwards.
CTCCTGGGTCATCAAGGACAAAGTGGCCTCCATAGGACAAAGTGGCTCACCTCGCAGTGATGCCAGACAAGGCCATTCTCTGCTCCATATCCAGCTGGAGCCATGGGTAACCCCATGTGTACTTTTTGGTTGGTGGCTTAGTCCCTGGGAGCTTTGGGGGGGCGGTCTGGTTGGTTGATATTGTTGTTCTTCCGATGAGGTTGCAAACCCCTTCAGCTTCTACAGTCCTTGCCCCAACTTTCCCAATGGGGTTCCCATGCTCGGTCCAGTGTTTGGCTGTGTCCATCCATGTCTGTATTGTTCTGGCTCTGGTAGAGCTTCTCAGAGTTTATTCTTCGTTAGGGTTCCAGAGCGCTGAGAATCCATACTAGTTGGTCACCATAGTAGCCAGATCTAACACAAAGCCGATAAAGCAAACTTAAATAGGGAGAAACTTGAAGTCCTGCCACAAATGACATTTCCTCCAGAAAAACCACACTTCCTACACTTTCCCAGACATTGCCCCCAACTTGGGACCAAGTTTTCAAATATCTGGGTATATGGGGGCATTTCTTAGTCAAAGCAATAAAGTCATTAATGATTTTTACTATCTGTTGTTAAAACTGACAGAACACTTTGAGTAATTTTCATTTGGGTCTTCATTTATAAAAGTTCTTTATGTGATAATTTCAACATGCCTATAAAGATGTATTTTGAGCACAAACACATATAACATAAAGTGAGAGAATAACTTCCCCACAGTGAACTTTCACTTACAAAGAGCAACACTGCTACATATTGACAAAGACATTTCACTAGGGAAGTGATGTTGAATTCATTCAGGCAGAACGAGTATTAGAAACAACCCAAGATGCTTTATAGTATTGTCTGAAGTTCACAGATGAGTATCTGGTAGGAAGACACTATTATAATTCAATTAGGTGTATACTATGCAAATCCTTAATCTTTAGTCCTATACAAAAACCATGATTATCTATGAAAATTCAAGCAGAAATTACAGAAATGAAAAATATGATGGCCTTACATAAAGAATCTGCAGTTTGGTCTAAACCCTTTTATTTATAGTGGTAGAATTAGGAAGACACAAAGATGTTAAGTGTTAAGCTGTAGTAATTAGCAACCATGTCTAATTCAAGGCCTGTATTGCATAAGCTAATACCCTGGTATAATAATTCTGCTTTTATTTTCAAAGAGTGTATTAAAAGAGGGCAATTTCTTGACCCTTTCTTGATGGTTGATATTCATTAGCATGGATGTGTTTCTTTCTTTCTTTTTTTAATTGAATATTTTATTTATTACATTTCACGTTTTATCCCCTTTCCATGTTTTCCCTCTGCAAACCCCTTATCCCATCATCCCCTCTTATTCTGTTTCCTATGAAGGGGATCCCCCACCTACCCACTAACTCTCGCCTCACTGCCCTAGCATTCCTCTATACTGGAACATCAAGTCTTCACAGGACCAAGAGCCTCCCCTCCCATTGATGCCAGATAAGGTCCCTTCAGCACCTTCAGTGCTTCCCCTAACTCCTTCATTGGGGTCCCTGTGCTCAGTCTGATGGTTGGCTGAGAGCATCTGAATCTGTATTGGTCAAGATCTGGCAGAGCCTCTCAGGATACAGCTTTATCAGGATCCTGTCAGCAAGCACTTCTTAGCATCTACAGTAGTGTCTGGGTTTGGTGTCTGCATGTGGGATGGATCCCCAAGGGGGGCAGTCTCTGGATGACCTTAACTTCAGTCTCTGCTCCAATCTTTGTCTCTGTATTTTCTTTAGACAGAAGCAACTCTGGGTTAAAATTTTAGAGATGGGTGGATGGCTTCATCCCTCAACTTGGGGGCCATGCCTAACCTCCTAATATGGTCTCAACAGGTTATTTCTCCCTTTTGGGGGGTATTTCAGCTACTGTCATTTCTGTGGGGTCCTGGAAGGCTCTTGCTTTCCTGGCATTTGGGAATTTCTGGTTGCTACCCCCACCTCCCCATTCCCCATTGCTATACCTTTCTGTTCAATTTCCTGACCCTCTGTACATCTCCTCCCATACATGATTCTGTCCCTCTTTTTCCACTCCCCCTTCTCTTCCTCCCAAGTCCCTCCTACCCTCTACTTCCCTTGAATATTTTGTTCCCCCTTCTAAGGAGGACTGTAGCACCCACTCTTTGGTCTTCCTTCCTCTTGAGCTTCATGTGGTCCATGAGTTGTATCCTGGGTATCCCATGCTGTTTGCCAAATATCCACTTATCTGTGAGTTACCTCACTCAAGATGATATTTTCTAAATCCATCCATTTGCCTGTGAATTTCATGAAGTCATTGTTTTTAATATTCCATTGTGTAAATATACCACATTTTCTGTATCCATTCCTCTGTTGAGGAACTTCTGTGTTGTTTCCAGTTTCTGGCTATTATAAATAAGGTTGCTATGAACATAGTGGAGCATGTGTCCTTATTACATGTTGGATCATCTTCTGGGTATATGCCCAGGAGTGGTATAGCTGGGTCCTCAGGTAAAACTATATCCAATTTTCTAAGGAACCGCCAGACTGATTTTCAGAGTGGTTGTGCCAGCTTGCAATCCCACATACAGCAAACCAATAGCCAACATCAAACTAAATGGAGACAAACTTGAAGCAATCTCACTAAAATCAGGGACTATACAAGGCTGCCCTCTCTCCCTATCTACTCCATATAGTACTTGAAGTTGTAGATAGAGCAATTAGACAACAAAACGAGCCAGCATAGCTTGACTTTTTCCAAGTTTTTGCCTAAAAGCCCAAGACATTGAACACATAAGGCATCCCATTCTTTCCCTCTCTCCCTCAAATGTAAGATATTCTATTATGTTAATCTCCAGAGTTAAGACAAAGGTATTCCAGAACCATGCTCAGAAAAAAATAATGTGCAAATTATATGTTAAATTGAGTACTGAAATCTTGTACTAGTGGGGAAACTTCTGTGTGGTTTTGTCTATTGGAAAAAGTTTGAGCCACAACTTTTAGGATTTCTATTGCCATGATAAAGCAGGTTTGGCCAAAATCAACTTGGGGAGAAAAGGATTTGTTTCTCCTAAAGGCTTTCAAATCCATTGCTCAGGGAGGTCAGGGCAGGAACTCAAGACAGGAGGCAGAAACTGATGTAAAAGCTATGAAGGAGTGCTACTTCTTGGTTCAGTCCTCACAGCCTGTGAGCTGGGCTTTCCCATATCAATCATCAATGAAGAAATGCCTTACAGGCTTGCCCACAGGCCAAGCTAGTGGAGACATTTTTCTTAGTTGAAGTTTTCTCTTCCCAAATGACTATATCTGTATCAGGTTAACATAAAATTAGCCAGCTCCAGTACCAATTACTCATATAGAAAATTCTAAATTTGTTCTGAGGTATATTTCACTTGACACTTTTCAAGGTTAAATGCAAGGAAAGGCCCCAAATACAGATGTTCTGGAACTTCGGGAGAAACACTAAAACTTCAGCTAAGCTCTATGTATTCCATGGGCATTCTCACCCTCTAGGCTCACTGGTAAGTAGCTGTGCAACTCAAGCCAGGCCATCTATTCTCTCTGCCATGACAAAGTACTCATTTCCTTGTTTTCTTTCCTTAAATGGCAGAACTCTGTGTGTGTGTGTGTGTGTGTGTGTGTGTGTGTGTGTGTCTGTGTGTGTGTGTCTGTGTGTGTCTGTGTGTGTCTGTGTAAACACACACATGTGTGCATGTTATTCACACAGTATGAGAATAGAACAGATTCCCATGATCAACTGATGTCTTCCCATGCTCACTAAAACATCTGGTAACGGATGGAAAAGAGCTACTAAAACTGCAAATAAATCATTTATGATTATTTTAGTTCCTCCATATAGACTGAAGAGAGGCTTCTTTCATGAACAGACAGAGGAATCTGACAACACTGGAAAAAACAGACTTTATAAAAAGTAAATATAATTGGAACCATTCGGGGAGGGCACAGGCAAGCTATCTGAGGATTTCTTTTCCTCTACCTTATTCTGCCTTCCCCTTCAAAAGGGTGCTGAGAGTGGATTGTGGTATTATAAAATGACTGTTCCCTAGATATAGTTGGGAAAAAAACAAGGGAAAATCAGAATCAATGCAAGTGTGGTTAAACCATGAAGATTCACAATACACAATCAATCCTTTAGCTCTTAAACCTTGTGAAGAGAAACGAGATGAAGATTAATTGATAACAGAAATAATTGAGTTGGTCATAGGGTAGATATAAAGCCATGTAGTATCACAGAGTCTATAAGGCAAAAATAATCCAAAAACAGACTCTGCAAGCTAATGTCATTCCCCACCATGAGAGCTCATCCTAAGATCCGAGTGGACCTGGAGAAAATGCTTATGCAGTACTGGTTAAGACTTCTGTCTGGAAGATCCCCAGAGACTCATTTACTCCATGCTTGTTTCATAGAACAGCCATTTTCAGAGCTAGAGCCAATAAAAGGTTCCTAGATCACTCGCCTCTGACCTTATCAATGGACTAACTCATTGTTCAGTTCATAGCGTTATGGGCTATTCACAGAAGGAGCCAGCTAGAGGAAGTAGGTGTCTGTGGATGTGACTGGAAGGGTTATATATTGTCCCAAACCCTTTCTTTCTCTCTGTTTCTTGGCAACCATGAGGTTAGCTGCTTTGTTTTAACACGTGCCCCTTCCCATGAGGTTCTATCCCAAAATAAGCACCACAGGGCAATTGAGCCAAGTGACCATGCACTGCCACCCCTCAAACTATGAGTCACAATTACCTTTTCTCCATCAGATATTTCTCACCAGTATTTTTTTTTTTATCACAGACCCAGAAGGATGACACAGAAGCTACTACTGAGTATTTTGAAAGCCATATACTCCTGGACAGAAAATTAATAATGCAAATCACAACCTTAAGGGCTTTATAGCAGTTTTGGTCAGGGATTAAGGGCCCCCTCTTTTACCCTAGGACAAAGAAGAACACGAGGCAGGGGATGCTTTTGATTTTAGGATAACCAGGTTTGTAAAATGAAGGTGTGAACCTGTAGCCATGATCAGAATTACTTTAAGGAACAGTCATAGTGAAGTCTTTGTTTTGCAGTCATTTAGGAAACAGAGCTGTTAGGCAGTGCTTCCATCCTGCCTCCTGGTACAACCAACCAGGGCGCCTTTGCTGCTTGAAACTGCTGTGTACCCATAACTGCACCTCAAAATGCAGGCACCTCAAAAGAGAACTCGCTGCCCACTTTCTCTGGGGATGGGCTCTTTGTCTCCTCTGTTGACCTGCTGGGAACAATGTCTGATCCACTTTCCCACCCTTGCTTTAACTATTGTGGAACATATTTAAAACATTCCTGAGAATAAAAATAAATGCTTAGATCTGTCAACCCCCACCCAATGTTTAATTCTTTTCCAAAAGGGAAGGAAGGAGGGAGAGGGAGAAGAAGAGGGAGAGGGGGGGTGAGGCAGGGAGAAGGGGAGGGGAGGAAGAGGAGAGAAGAAAAATACACACCTCTCTCTTTTCTTTCTTCCTCCTCCCCACACATTCCCTAGAAAGGAGGATGGGTAGGTTCTATTCTCTTAGACCCATTGATGATTACCCTCAGTCCTATGGTCATGTGGGGCATCTGTTTAGTGTCCCTTTATGTGCAAAACTGCCTGCTTCCTGGCTAATTTCATGCTGGAAGGGTTAACATTCAGGCAGGCAAAGTTAACAAGGGACAAGCCATAAATGGCTCCAGCTGTGTATAATTAACTGTAATACTGCAGAGTAAATGACTTTTATTGGCCACCATGTCATAACTTCATTAAAAGTCATATTTACAGCCCTCTCCTATGAAATGAGTCCTCCTGTATTCTGGAATTTAATGAGCACTCATTTTCACCTTGTTCAATTATCTTCAAATGCCCCCCCACCTCCTTTCCTCTCCCTAGTGTGGGAAACAAGAAGCCAAAATACAATAGGAATGCAATTAGCACCTGGCAGAGGGTCCTTCTTCCAGGGAGCATTTCCCAAACCTCAGTAAAAATAAAAATAAGAACCAGTTTCTCCTTGTTCTCAATTATAATAAACAGGTGAGTTCCTTACACAAAAACACAAAGTAACAACCATAAAACCCCAAGCTGATCTCATAGAGAGCTCGAGGAGTCACGCGTCCTCTGAAAAGAGGTCATATCTGAGCCAATGAAGAACAAAGTCCAAATCTGTCAAGTGTGGATGCAGCCCGAATAATGATCATGAAGGAGAGGAGAGCGAGGGAGAAAAAACAAAGTGGAACGTGGATATTTGATCAAGCCCGTAGCTGCATTACCTCGCAGAAAGCATCTTATGCTTTCTCTCCTTGTGCGGAACATCTGATTAAAAGTCCTCCTCTCCCTGATTCCACTTCCCTTCACTCCTCTCATCAGCTCAACCTCAGTTCCATAGGGAATGCTGCCCTGGACTGGCAGGTAATCTAGGAAAGGTCTCATGAATACAACTTGCTCCTGCTTCCGTTCTGCCTCCTTGGCTTTCTGGATGCTCTTTCCCGTTGCGAATGTGGTAGTACAATGTTAAGTACAGCCGATCCTCATCCGTGATTTCTTTGATTTGAAGTGCAATTTGCCTGTGGGAGCATGGCACAAAGACATGCTCCTGCAAAAGTGATTTTTGACTCCTTTCCACCCACTCATGCCACTCGTGTCATGGTCAGCCTTCCTAAGGCCCCTTTTGTACCAATAAGATCAAGTACCATCTCTTCTAATGCGACATTAGAAGCAATAACACAATATATTTGGCTTCATGTTCCAGTGAGAGGGCATCCAACTGCTTTTCTGTGTCAGGCTTTTCTGCCTCTCTCTCTCTCTTTATGTCTTTACCATCCTTCTCTCCCGGAGTTTATCATTTTCCTATTGTCGTTATCCAGATAGAGTATTTACCATTACTTTGAGCTCCAGATGAAAGGATGACGATTCATGACAAGCCAGGATCTGTAAAACATGTTCGACTTTCGATAAAAGGATGTCATGAAAGGAAATGGTGCCTGACTCTGTCTAGTAAGAAAATTAATAGCCAGGCCTGGCATGGAACATGAGGTCATCTCTCCTCCCAAGATCCCTACTGCTCTCACGGCCTGGGAATGGTGTCGGGGAGGGGATCAATGCCCAGGAACCGTACCAACACACCAGCACTTTCATTCACGGAGTAGAATAACCTTGGAAAGTGGTGTCGTTTTAGACATAGTGATTCTGCCAGGGATTACTTTATGCTGCCAGGCTTGCCTCCTCGGCAACTTCCGCTCTACACTCTTTCTGCTTGCTGTCTCCATCCTGCTGCTTTATCTGATTCCAGCCTGCCCCTTTCTAATTAGCACTCGGGGCTGCAGGTATTGTTAACGAACAGTTTCCATCACTCACGTGGGGTTTTAATGAAGCTAAGAAAGACCAGGAGCCAGAACAACTTCTAAGGGAAATTTTTCTTTCTTTTTCTAAAATTTTAATTGAGGATCAAGACTTGTAATTGAGTTCTAACTGGTTTGCGACCACGTTTGCACGTTTTTTTTAAAGGGTAGAAGAAAAAGAATTAAACACTGCATACTAGAATAGAAAATGAAATTTAGTGATAAAGGGAAGGATAAATTCACGAAATTTAGTGTGTGTGTTCAGTGTATGTGTACAGTGGACATGCATACACGTGGATGTGTGTGTTATGCTGTAAAATATGCACATTTGAAAATCACTGGCACGCTACCCTAACATCCATTTTTAAATTCTGGTTTATATCTTTGATCTCATTCATACATACTTGTTCTCTGTCTTCTACCATCCCTACTCCAGGAAGCTGATGCACCCCCACCCCTGTCCCTTTTTTTCTAGCAGATTTTTCATAGACATTTTTCCTATATAAACTGGATCTAAAGCAGCAGTGAACAGTGCATGCCTTCACATATATCCAGAAAGATGACTAGCAAGCAGACTCAGATCCAGCCCCCATCTTAAGCAGGCCATGCAAGCAGTAAGAATGTGCTCTGGAATCTGGGCCAGACCTGAAGATCTTTATGACTTTCTATCCTATATAGGTGTCCTCCATTGTCTTTCTCCTCTTTTCTCTTCACTTATTCATGATCATGTGCTGATTTGTGTGAATAAGAAGAGAAAGAAAAAAAGATAGGCCCTTCTAATTTTATTAAAATAAACCTAATAGGGAACAATCAAAAGAAGGATCAGAGAAATAAAAGATCAGGAAAGACAGACAAAAGAAAAAGCCCGAAAACAGAAATCCTGTTTAAAGGCGAGTACTTTCTCCTTCCTGGTTTGCAATTACTTTTTAAAACAACACTGACAATACAGGGCAATGTCCAGTGACCTAGATAGGAAAACTCACTAACCCATGGACTTATGACAGCAGCTAGAAACTGCCAAGCGTCTTCCAAGAAACATAGGAGGGTCCTGTCCTTTTCCTCCTCACAGCACAGTCAGCTATTTGAGGCTTCAGTCTTTGCATCCTCTCTCCAGTTTCTCCACCTCATAAGACAACCCATAGCTCATCAAGCTCCTGGGGCCCTTCCAAAAGAATAAGAAGGCCTTACTAGAGTTGAGAGACACCTGCTTCATAACCAAAGCAGCTGCCTTGGCCACAGTCATTACACATTTTAAAAATGCGTTGAAAACATTAGTGTTCTGCCACTGTCGATTGAGAAAAGGTGAGCTTGCCCTTTATGGTAACATTTACTCATGTTTATCAAATTCTGTGTTGTTTCCACACATCTGAAAAACCTCAGGTCTGCTGAATAGGGCTATGTGATGTCACTGGGTATTAGGTAGATGTGATGTCACTGGGTACTAGGGCTATGTGATGTCACTGGGTACTCTCCCCTCCCCTTCTTTTGTACCCTAAAGTAATGACTCTCATGCATTCTGTTATTGTGAGGAAGGAACCTGTAAATTCATGCATGGCACCTAGAACAGTGCAGGACAATACTTTCAATAGTTAGCTTTTACATGACAAGAAGGGGAAACAATAACAGAGACAAGGGTGTCAGGACACTGTCAAAACAATGACACATGGTGACCAGTGCCTTGGGGAACTGTGAGAGAGGCTCCAGCACAGAAGACAGAAGGTCTTTACCTCAGGTGCATTTTGTTCCCTGGATTGTTCTTGGATGTGACTTAGTGCATCCTGTGACAAACATTTACATTCAGCTTATAATCCATGTTTATTCCTGGTGGATGTCAACGTAGCTGTAGAACTCAATCTGGTCAATATACTGTGAATCTGCATGTGGCCTTCTACCTTGCTTTCATGCTTTCCCAAGTATAATCTATAGGACATGCCAGACAATTGTGTTTAAGTTGGTTTGTGCTGTGAAAGTTCTGGGAAAGGGCTGCGCTGTCAGCACTGAGTATGTGCTTACTGGCATTTATTTACATGTTTTTATGATCATGTTTTTCTGAACTCAGAAAACCTTCCTTGGATCACTGATGTCTTTGTCACATCCATGTGTAAAAGTACACTGGCTCTGAAGTAAGTTTTTCTAGAGCATTAGACTGTAGTCTGCCCCACTCTTTCAGGGCCTCAGGTATCAAGTCCTACAGAAAAGATCTATACAGGTCATCCCAAAGTTGATAAGAGGCAGTGGCCATCAATATAAAACCTAAAATATGTGTGAATTTTTGTGTCTTTCCTGTAAGACAATTTATGTGTCAACTCTGTTTTTCTTGGAGAAAGAAAGACCGAGGTCAGAAACAAGAGTCAGGAAGAACGATGTGCTAAGTAATTTTATGTATTAACAAGAGATGATGTCCTGATCTCAGCTGAGTAACAGTCTAGAAGCTGATGTGATATTTCTTCTGGGTGTGATGAACACATAAATCCATAGTCTGTGCACAAAAAGTATTAGCTTCTATAGTTTGGATGAGACCTTCTCCAATCAGTTGAAATTCTCAAGAGGAAAACAGAACAAAAATCCTTTTAAGTACCCCCCTCCAAAGAAGCAATGAGTTCTTTCTTTAGATTGCTGAAGGACATCAAGGCCATAACATACATTTCTTCCTCCAGAACACTGGCCTGCTCTGAAGATAATGCACTTTCCAGTTTCCATATCATATATAACAATTCTCATAGTCTCGTTGTCTCTGTGGCTTTCTGCCTCTCTGTGTGTACCTGTCTCTCTGTCTCCCTCTCTTCTTTGTTTCTGTATATATCTGTAATCTGGATCATCTATATATCATCTCTCTCTTTGTGTGTGTGTGTGTGTGTGTGTGTGTGTGTGTGTGTGTGTGTGTGTATTCTGTCTCGATGAACATGACTTCCAAAGTTTATAACAGATCACAGATTAGGGAACATTCAGTCCATTTACAGCTTAATTTTTAATTGCTACCAAACTGCAGTTGCTACGTGAACTTTCTTTGTCTGATCTTGAAGGGGACTGTCCACAGTATCTCACACCTACTCCAGCCCTGTGTGGTTACTGAGTGTGTCAGTAGGAAGAGTTCACATGGGTCTTCTCTAGGAGAAAGAGTACATACCCTAATTGAGAAGTTTCATGAACTCGATGTAGATGTCATATCATAGTCTTGAGACCAGAGAGGTCTCAGAATGGTATTTACATGCATCAGTATATTCCATGAAATGTTTCAACTTATGATTTTTTTCTTTATAATGATGTGAATGAGATATATATTCAGTAGGAACCAGATTTCAAATTGTGAATTGAGCCTTTATTTATGCTGCCAATATGAAGTGTGATACTCTTCGAAATTCTAGTATTGATGAAGTGAGTTTTCCACTAAGGCCTATGATCACAAGGTTGGGATAGTACACTGCATTTTAAACTTATAAAATATAGTAGCTTAAGTCATTAACGTGTGCCTTCCATTTGCAGTGGGTTTGTTGAGATTGAAAGTGATCTTCAGAGAAAGCAGTTGCAATTATTTCTAATGAAGATTGCTATGTTAGGTTTTGTTTCTGTTTTGTTTTGTTTTAAAAGAAGGTCACAAATTCTTTGACACTCTTTATTCAAGAGTGGAACTCCTTGTTCTTCTCAGAGTCCAACTAGGCTTGTAATTCACTGAATCCCTAGGACACAGTAGGAACACAAGTACATGGTATCCAAGACTGAATTACCGTAGGGAATTCTGAGTACTTGATTCAGATAATCAAACCTAGCACCTTAAGTTGGAGTATAGAAAAGTCCAACTGTCCTGAGGCTGCCATATTTAAGGAAACCACGCTCCACCCACAGTGCAGAGTCTAGCTTGCTATCCCTGTTGGCAAAAGTAAAAGACACATAACTAATGAAGCTCTAGATGATTCCAGATCCCAGTCATTCATCTTCTACCTGTCAAATATGAGAATAAAACTGATGACTGCTTAATTTTATCTGAGCCTTGCATTTCTAGTGAGTAGCAAGGATGGAGAGAGCCTCCTAACTTTTATTACAAGAGACAACCTAGCACACAGCACCATTCTGCTTTTCCATATCCCATGAAACAAACAAACAGACAACAAACCATCCAACAAACCCTGTTCCTCCCTCAGGGCTCCCACTAAAGTCACTGATGCGTTCCCTGTCTTCCTGCCTCCAAAACTTCAGATCTCCTTTCTCCTCTCTGAAGTAGTTGCCATTAAAGTATGTTCTCACAGTTGATAAGGCCTGAATAAACTCATGTCAGTCATGAATTTGCCTGATCAGCACTTTCCAACTCTGCATCTCTAGATTCTGAGCATAAGAACACGTGACTGCAGGTTTACATTTTGAAGTTCAGCTACACAAATAGTAAGTACAGAACTTGAAAGCTTCTTTATGCTTTGAAGCAAAATGAAAAGGTTTTCTAGGTTAAATGTGGGAGGCACTCTTCGACTTCTCTCAGCACATGTACTTCTGGATGCTTTTATAATTTGCAATATTTTGGTTTGATTCCGTGTCGGGAGATGTTTGTCTATCCCATTTAAATTATTGCCCTCATTTGGTTTAGTCTCGTCCTCAAAAACATTAGTTGTATTTTTTGTGAGGGTATTACTCCTGCTCTCTAATATAAATCACTTCAGTTTCATTTTCATTTTTTTCCCCTGGGAATTCTGAAATATTTTCAAGTTTGCCTTGCACAACACTGATTTGTGATATGTTCAAATAATCTCTTTGAGCATGACATTACATCTGTTATTATGGTTGTAATTTTTTTAAAAATTCTCCTTTAATTTCTCCTTTCTCAAAATTACATACAATTCTCAGCAAAACTTCTTTTCAAATGAAACATCTATCTTTTTCCTTTATTATCTTTCATTCTATATCTCTTTTAAAGTTTTAAGAGTAATGTGATATATTTTTAAAACTTGTTTCTCTGCAGTACCTCTTGTTAATCATATTTTAAAATTATACTTTCAGTATATCACCCCCTTCCTGTAAACCACACCCAGCCAATTCTCAGATTCTCACTACGCTGCCAAAGCTGCCCTTGTACTGGTGACCTTCCTGCCTCAGTATAATAGATGTGAAGGCATGGACCATCATGTCTACCTTTTACTGCTCCTCCATTTCCTCCTCCTCCTCCTCCATCATCTCCTTTTTAATGTTATTATTATTATCATTATCATTAAGTTCCATGAGGTTTCTCCCCACAGTTTTCTAATCTGTTTCTAACCTAGTCCAGCATCCCCAGAGTGTTAATCTATTGTCCCTCTGGCTGCTGATAGAATTCCCTTCTCAAATGAAAAGCTTTAAACAATCGATTGTGCCTAACACCACGATGCTGTAGCTTTGCTATCCTTTTTTTTTTTCCCTTGAAGTACTGACCATCAAACCTAAGGTCTTTCACACTATTGGCAAGTGTTCTATTACTGAGCTACAAACCCAACACCATAGTCTGTCACTTAAGGTAAACATACAGATGGGAGTTACAATCATCTATTCTTAGTACATGAAGTTTTCTGTGCATTGTGCAGTTTATGTCTTTGTAATATTGATATTGAGGTCAATTTACTTTTTTTCAGACTATTTGTCTTTACCTAGTCATCACCACCATCATCATCACCATCATCATCATTATCACCATCATTAACATCCACTAGAAACAAAGGCACAACCTTCTACTATCTTATTTACGAAGTATCATTTGCCCAGATCTACTAACTATAATTGTTTGCATGGAGTGATTCATAATAAAATTCCTTTAAAAAATAACCTTTAGGTTTAATTTTTATCTTCCAGACCTTAATCACTTGTTTAAGCTTACCTACTGATCTTATTGAGCAGGTTTGGTTTTTTTTTTTTTTTTTTTTTTTTTTTTTTTTTTTTTTTTTTTTTTTTTTTTTTTTTTTTTTTTTTTTTTTTTTTTTTTTTTTTTTTTTTTTTTTTTTTTTTTTTTTTTTTTTTTTTTTTTTTTTTTTTTTTTTTTTTTTTTTTTTTTTTTTTTTGCACATTTATGTTTTTCTATTAGAACCTAAACATGAGGCTTGACAGTACTGACATATTTGCCTTCCATTCTATTATTTAGAAATGTCAAAGTTCACAGACTAAAACTACAGGACATTGTGTGAAAGCTTTGAGTAAAGCCAATGATGGTGACGAGTATTTGCGGTTCTTTGGTGAGATCACTTGGAACCATTTTCTGGGCTTCTCGCTAAGAGCCGTCTTAGCAGCGTTCTGCCACAGCCATTTAAAGAACGAAGCCATGTTCCTGTACATCAGATCTCCAGCCGATGTATGTCTAATTCAGGAGCCCAGAACTCTGCACCACTTGGAAAAGCGCTTTTCAGTTTTCACTCCCACACCCATGCAGAACCGCAACTGTTTGCAGCTTGAGTTCAGTGCACTTTAGTTGACATTTATGTCACTTACACAGATAGCAAAGAGAGTGCAGAGACTGAGCCACCTGCAGCTTTATTTTGGAGTCTGAGTGAGTTGGGCACAGTTTCATTCCTTGCTGGCTGTGGGGGATGAACAAGCAGCAGCCGCACTACCTTAAATGTGCACAACCCAGCCCCATAAGAGACCTCCTGCATCCAAAGGATGCTCTGGCTGTGGGTGTAGCTCAGTAGAACATTTGCTTAGCTCCAAGGAAGGTCTGCATTCAATTTCCAGTGCTGAAGAAAATACCAGTTCTCCAGCATCTTTGTGTGCCCATCCATATAAGCTGGAAATCCACACTTTTTAATGTCCTGCTTTATGAGTTCTAGAAAGGAATTGTGAAGCCTCTAAATTTCTTGTGTGTGATGTCCACAAATGACCTTGTACCTGGAATGCATTCTCCCAAATAACTTTACATGCTTATATTTATAAAGACTCTAGTTAGTTATTGGCTATAGCCCAGAACCAAAAGGTTGTGTTTAGCCTCTGGGTTTTTCACTGACAAGGCTATTTAAGTACAGAACACCTAACAGGACTGGAAAAAAAGCCACTATCATCCTATAGATGCCTTTACTGTAAAACAGTAGTTCTTATTCTGAGGGTCACAACCCCTCTAGGGGATTGGAAGACCCTTTCCCAGGGGTCAAAACAATCAGAAAAAAAAATAGATATTTACATTATGAGTCAAAAATAGCAAAATTACAGTTTTGAAGTAACAATGAAATAATTTTATGGTGGGGGGGGTACCACAAAATGAGGAATTGTATCAATGGGTTGCAGCATTAGGAAGGTTGAGCACCTCTGCTATAAAGCCTAGACATTTTGTCTTGTCTGTTTAGTAAATAATGTAGCACTAACTCAGACCTTTCTCCTAAATGCGTTTAAAGTGATATGTGGTTTCAAACCACCTTTATCACCAGAAACACCTGATCTAGAATTTCACATTGTAATCATAGAAGGGCATCTACCCCACCTCTAACTCAGATGAACTCTAGGCTACTAACCGGGATAGACCACTAACTCAGAAGAGGGTTGCTTACACAAGTCCAGAGTACTGAACATGCTACTTATCACTGAGATCTTCCTATCACCTCCAGAGCAGCCACAGAATGGGCTGCCATTAAAAAAAAAAAAGAATATCATAGATTTGAAAAATAATTTCATCGGTTACTACATTTGCCTTAATAAATAACAGAAACTCAGGACAGAGAGATAGCTTGCTGAGTGTAAGTGCCTGTGACAAGCCTGGTGCTCTGACTTAGATCCCTAGGAGTCACACGGTGGGAGGTGGGAAGTAAACCCCCAAAGTTGTTTTCAGCCCCCAAGATGTGTTATGATGCACACATGTGCATTCTTGTGCACTCATGTGCGCACACACACACACAAACACACACACACTAAATAGATGATAGACAAATACAATTTAAATCAAAAATAGCAACTAGGTATATTTCATTAACATCTGACATAAGATCTGAGTTATTAAAGAAAAAATCTTTTTACCCTTGACTGTAAGAAAATACCAATTATATTATCAGACACCAACCTTGAGTATTTATTCACCCATTAAAATATTCAGTTATCCTTCCTGTGTCAGATGTTGTTTTAGAAGATGTTTTCATTCTCACTTTATCTGACTTCCTGTCCCCCATGCCCATTCAGTCAAGGCCAACTCACAGTACCTCCAACCCACCCCCAGCCTATCAGCTTCCGTGTTTACGTCTGTCCCCAGCCATATGCCTCCCAAAGCCTTGGGAAAGACAGTGGAACAACAAGGTTTCCCCATTTTGGCTGACTTTTCTCCTCTGAAGAGAGAAAGCTCTGAGCTTTTCCTGTGTATCTCGGCTTTGTTTTCCGCCCTTGGCTAAACTCCACACTGAATGATTTCAGCTGCTACAGGTTAATTTCCTTGTAATAGCCTCACTGTGATGGAAGGTTTTGGAAATTACAAAAATTAGATGCACTCCTAATTGGTCTGTCTTGTTCTCAAGCTGCTCCCTGGGTTAAACACGGTCAGAGGAGGCTGCAGGGAGCCCAGTCCTGATTCCCCAACCAATCCTTAGCAGGAGAACAGCTGTGAGGGAAGGAAGTGGGTCCAAACAGGATTCTATACAGTGTGTAATTGTCTTACCTTTAATTGGCTGGGTGAAAGTTCTAGGGAGGTGCATTCCCCTTCTTTAGGACCCCAGACAGCATTTTTAACACATAGTTTTGGGCACCTACGGGGCTCAGTTGTGATGCAAGCCAGAAGCACATGCAAAAATCAGCCTTACCACTCTCTCTCAAGTCTGAGAGATTTCTGCTTGTCAAGAACATACCAAACCATACAGCCATGTACTGTGATTCCATATTTACTCAAGAAATAACTTAAGTGTAAACAGAAAATGATACTGATATATATATATATATATATATATATATATATATATATATATATATATATATATGTTTGTTATATATATATATATATATATATATATATATATATATATATATATCTCATGTGTATTTTTTTTTTTTTTTTTTTTTTTTTTTTTTTTTTTTTTTTTTTTTTTTTTTTTTTTTTTTTTTTTTTTTTTTTTTTTTTTTTTTTTTTTTTTTTCTTTTTCTATGCAAAGTCTTTCCCTGTTTCTAACTAATTTAGAAGTGACTGTGGATGAAGTTTTGCTGGGGTAACTGCTTAAGCTTTTAGATTCTGTTTTGAGATTCCCTGTTTTATTTTCTATGAATGGTGTCATGGTGGAGGGGAGCTCTGTTTTCATGGAAGCATAAGAAAGATTCCCTGTGTTACTTAGCTTTCCTTACGTCATTCCTCAGTCCCCATGGGAGAACAGAATTTAGCTTTTCTGTTCCTGTACTAGGGTTGCCTGAAGGAGTCTATATGCCCCTGAAGAATGTTAGTGTCATTGTCTCAGGCCTCTTTCTTGAGCTTTCTCTCAGAACTGCATCTTCTTCTGAATCCAGGCTTGTCTTACCCATATTGCTCTCAATTTCTCTGCAGGAATACACAGGAACTTCAGGTCACCGGTATACCGGTATACCAAGTGTGTTCTGTAAGGAACCTGAAACATGACTCCTGTTAGGGTGCCCTCCCATCCTCCTAGAACCATTATTCCCATTCTATGTGAGATATAGTCCAGGATTAAAGGCCTTTATTTTACTACAGTTATAGGAAATTCCAAGATAAAGCCATAGAAGTAAAACGCTAGCCTTGTTTTTTTTTTGTTCTTTATTGATACTGCTTAAATCTCCTGAGACATCACATCAGTTCAGTTCTGACAGGAACAAGATCTTCAGCATCTTAACCTTTTCTACTCTTTTTTTTTTACATTCTCCCATAATTTATCTGACTGAAAAGGGGGGATCCGGAATTTGAACTTCTTCTGAATTAGATCAGTCTATGCAGGAAAATAAACTCTTGCCCACGTCACTGCTGACAAAACAGCTCTCCTCTCCAAACTACAGGAAACACTTTGCATTTGATCCTTAGCTTGACTCCTGCTCTACTAAGCAGGAGCTCACCTATTAACACAGAGTAAATCTCAGACCTGTAACTTGTTACAAAATCCAACTTGACTACCAAAAACATAATGGAAACTCCCCTTAGGTGGTGTAGTAACTAAACCCTGAACTCTAAGCCAAATGCCATGCTACCATTGTTTGATTTTTAACCCTTTGGAGGTTATGCAAACACTGCAATGATCCTCTGTGTTCTTATCAGTAATAGGACATTAATATAAACACCTACCTTATAGACTTGCAGTTTAAATCACAAATAAATGCATAGAACATTGAGTAACACTAGTGATCATTGAAAAGATGACCAGTATAAAGGTATATTTCAGTTGGGTTAATCCCTGAAGATACTGGGGGGCAGAGAAGAAAGCAGGGTGAATGTTGTTAGGGTAGAACCTCTGGTGGCCCCTACACAAGCTGGGAAACCAGTTTGCCCCTCCTTCCGACTACCCTGCTCAATTGGAGAAAACTCCTGATAACTCTTCATCTCTCTTTTTCTGGCAACCCCTCCCAAGAATGCCCGTCTAGGGGTTCAGTTTTTGACCATGTTTGGGCACTATTCCAGCTTCGAGCTGATAGGTCATCATTCCTTCCCTAAGCACTATAAAACCACCTGACTTTAGCCTGAATATACAACTTCTTTGACTTCTACCTGTGAGATTAGTAAACTCACCCAAGAGCTGCCTCCTAATAAACCTTTCTTTACCTGCTTTTACTCTGACATAATCTGGCCTGTATCTGTGTCACCAAAGGAGAGAAAAGGCCTTCCAGAGGTGAGGTGAATGTTTTGGGAAGGTAGGAGTTAGTGGAGAGGACAATAACATAAAATGTAAGAAATAGTTGAATAAATGTACTTCTAAAGTATTATTTTCCTTATAGTTACAGGAAGCAATAATGAAGGACAAGATTCAATTAGGCACTAGCTTTCATTCTTCTTATTGAAAACATTTCTAGTGTTCAGATACAAAGATCTGAGATAACTTTTAGTAGTACTTTCTGCGTTGTCCTACAGGTCTTGCGGCCTTGACTTGACTAGGGACAGAGAAAGAGTGAAGAAAGGACAGACACCAAAAAGGGAGAGGGGCACGATGCACAGAAAGCCTGGATCAGGCAAGTTGTTCATGCGCTGATGGAGGCACCTAAAGTATCCCACTAGCCCTCAACTCGTCCTCAACCTCCACTGTTTATTATGTACAGCGGGGGGAGGGGGTAACTAGTAAGAGGCCTCTGTAGGTGAGCAATCTCTGACTATAAACATCTGGGAAGACAGGCAGTACCAGTTAGTTTTCATACACACTGCCAAACATTCGTATTAGGACAAGAAGGAATATCCCCACCCCTGTGATCCTGACCTGTGCAGAAGGCCTTGCCAATTCTCCATGTGTCTGAGACATTATTGGTGTTTGGGATGACTCTACCAACAGCACACAGTCATTCACTTTTTACACATTCACTCAGAGCAGGCTTGGCTCCAAACAACTTTCATGGTAATTTTTATAGCGGTCCAGTATATAAAATGAGTAGAGAAATTGAGAGGGAGTATGCAGTCTGAAAGACATAAATGAAAGGATTTCTGTCTTCCTGGGAAAGATGTGATAAAGAATAGTCTTTACTTCATCACTAGTAGCTTGGATTTTGTTCTTTGAAGATGATTCAAAGTAATGGAATGAATTTGATGATCATTTTTCTCCTTGAACGAAGGTGAAAAGGCTACTTCTACACAGTCACAATAAAGGGACAACTGGTTGCCTAATAAAGGGGACCAGTTGATTATGACTTGCAATGACTAAAGTTCTCCCACAAGCTAGTCTTGTGTAGATGTGATGTCCCTGGAGACCTCTATCATTTCCTGTTAGGTGAAGTAGTAGTTGAAGATGGGTGTTTCTTTGAGGACTCTACAGCCAATCTTTCCACATAGCTAGCTTTTTCCCTTCACCTTTCCCTGTGGAGGTTTCAGCTTAGTCATCATCAGGATCAGAGAACTTACCGAGGAGCATCCTTTAGGCTTCTCTTTGATCAAAAGAATTTCAAGTCCAGAATAAATTTTACGTATTTTGCTGGAAAGAAGCTAGTTAGAGTAAAAATATGGTATAACTCCTTGATGAATGGATGCCTCTAAAACTGGCGAGATCTGAACTGTTGTACACCCCAGAAAAGGAAGGAAAATGAAAACCAAGCAGAATTCTTCTCTAGGACTAATTCAAAATCTTGGGCAATAGTCAGAGCTTCTTTTCTTTTTCTTTTCAGAAACTGAAGAGAGAAAACATGGCATGTATTATAACTTAATACTCCTAAGTATATTTTTTTTCTTTTGATTTTAGTCCTGATAAACTCTATACTGGCCAACGATGCTCTTATGATCAACATAGCTAAAGAAAATGAGGAGTGTGCCTTTCTACTCAAAGTTGTGACAACTCCCTTGGGCTCCTATACATGAGGCCTGGTAGTCAGTGTTTGGGTACAATTGAATGTTACTATTTATACACTTTCTCCCTAAGTGTTTTGTGATTATTTGTAAGAGACGAAAAAAGCCACAGAGTAACAGAGTTTATCAGCAGGAATTCTAATTTCATTTTAGACTGCCATAGGAAACTGATATTGAAAAGGCACATTCCCCCAAATGCCTTCCTGGGGTTCTGCCAGATTTCCATCAACTATCCTAAGAAGTTACAGAGAAATACTGGTTATCAGGCAGAGTTTAATTTGTGAAAACACATTAACAAAAATCTCTAATTAAAAAAAAAATCAATGGATGCCTATGACATTAACCAGGAAAATCTAATAGAGAGCCATTAAATTTTGTTCTATTCAATTAACTTGAACACAACATGATGGACTCAAAAGATATTTTAATTAGAAGCATATGAAAAGAAATTTTTGCAAAATTAAACAGACCCTTCTATGTGCAACTCATATAAGGAAAACGTCAGTGGAGGATTTGCTCAAATCCCTAATGATGGGCAATTTCCTTGAAAGCAGCCTGAATTCTTAGACAACATCTTTACAAATCAATCCTCCTCCAAAAGGGTGTCCTTTGTCAGGAGACAGATGATGTGCTGCCTGCTTCACTCTCCATGCTCTTTCATTTTTCCTAGGTAAGATTGTCATGTGGAGAACATAAAAAGCAAGCTTCAAGGGACTGTTTAAAAAACACACAGTTCTAAGCTTCTCCTAGTAAAAGTGGCCCAAAATAAATGACTCTAATTTACAGGGTGAGTATATGCTTAAGGTGGTCTCAGACAGCTTCAATATATGCCTGTTACCTTGGCATTATTAATAGCACTCCTTTCTGCTCTAAATAGTGTCCTGGTTTGGACAATAAATTATACACTCACCCTACTGATGTATCAAACATCCTCACACCCTGTTTTACACTGGTTAGCTAGTTGTCTCAACTCTTGATGGAAGTTGAATATGATTTTGCTCAAAGGAAAGAAAAGCTTGCATGGTTAATAAGCATTCCTATCTGTTTCAGTTGCTTTTTATCACTTTATTTTCCCGAGTGTGTGTGTGTGTGTGTGTGTGTGTGTGTGTGTGTGTGTGTGTGTTAGTACAGTGCCTATAGAATTCAGAAGAGAATGTCAGGTTCCTAGAGTTGGAGTTGCAGGACACTGTGAACCATCCCATGTAGGTATTAAGAAGTAAACTCAGGCCTTCCACAAGAACAGTAAGTATCCTTAACCACTGAACCACCCTCCTCTAGCTCAACATTAGACTCATTTTGTTCATTACTTATTAATTGTCCTGGAGTCTCTTCAAGATTAATGGTTAAGTACTTTGGGCATGTTACATATAAAGTTTACTATAGATTCTCAAACAGGAGATGATTCTGTTCCTTTAAAAGAGTATCATTCTCACCCAACCCTAACTTAATAGCAACACACCACATATCCTTGATGTAGGAAATGGTCTGAAATGACTCATTAGTCATTTGGGGCTAGATTTCAAGATGCTGCAGGATATTCATGCTCTTATATAGTACCTACCTCATCCTCATCCATTGTTCAATCATCAGTTTCAAGGCCAATATGTAAGGCTCAACTTGTCAAGATTATGTAATGAAAAATTGATGGTACTATTTTGTGTACCTTACTACTTACTCAAGAGCTCTACCTTTTTCAGGTTATTTAATCACAGAAAAAGGCATGCTGTGAGATTTATAGTATCTTGTGTGGTATAGAGCCGAAGTATTATCAAACACAAGCAGAAGCAAAGAACTGACCTACCCACATGAACTGGAAGTGGAGCCTCTAGCTCCATCTGAGCTTTAGCAAAACTGCAGTTTTGTCCATCTTTCCTGACCATTGGCATAAAACCCTAAGCCTGAACCATAAAGATTCACTTTTAAAAATTTATTTATTCATTAAAGTTTAACATATATGTGTGCTCTACACACTTTGATCATATCCCTGTCATTTTCCTTTCCTTTATCCTTCATCTTCCCACAGAATCTCTTCTTCGAAACTTGACCCTTCCCCTTAGAAGGACCATAAATGATCTTCACACTAAGAAACTGTGAAGTAACAAATATCTGCTGTGAAATGCAATCATATGTAATTGATAGAAGTCAAAACCCTTTCTTCCAGGGTATATAGTTCTATAAGATTAATATGGCAGCCAAGAAATTAAGTATCAGTAATCTTGAAACGAATAGGGATAATATGGCCACAATCCATTAATTTGCTCATTTAATATTTATTAAGACTAAGTTAGGAACAGTGAATCATGCCTATAATTATGTCCAGACTAAGAAGGCTCTGGCAGGAAGATGGCAAGTTCTACGTTAGCTTGGGCTACAAAACAGAATACAAATGAACTACACCCTCAGCTCCATGTTACAAGTGTTGTACTAGACACTGTACAAGCTGCAGGTAGAGGGATGGACAGGGACATATTGATGAACATTAACCATCATGGCATCTTGTGTTTCAAATAACCCAGGGAAAAACATTATCAGTTTCATTTCGGAGTATTTTTCTATTTTGAAGCACAGATATGAGGATAAACAGACGGTAATAAACACTGAACATTTAAATTTTTTATTTCCTATAGAGAAATTTTAATCTAGCAAAATGGCTGCTCTGGTAAGGGGTCATATCCAAAGATCTTCTAGGTCTGTGTGATCTGGCTGCAACTACAAACCTTTAATCCTTCTGGCTGGAATACAGACATGCCCTCAGTGCATACCTTTAATCCTAAACAGTGAAGGTAAAATTAGTTTGTAGAAGGAAACAGTCATGTTTGAAAGTATGATGGTTTGTACATGCTTGGCCCAGGGACTGTGGCACTATTAGGAGGTGTAGCCTTGTTGAAGTAGGTATGTCACTGTGGGTGTGGGCCTGAATACCTTTATCCTAGCTGCCTGGTAGCAGGTCTTCTGCTAGTAGCCTTCTGAACAAGATGTGGATCTCTCAGCTCCTCCAGCCCCATGTCTGCCTTGATGCTACCATACTCTTGCCCTCATGATACTTGATTGAACCTCTGAACCTGTAAGCCAGCCCCAATTAAATGTCATCTTTATAAGAGTTGCTTTGATCATGGTGTCTGTTCATAGCAACAAAAAGTGACATCTAATTGAGGAACTGACAAAATGATGAAAAAGGTTTTACAGAATGAGTTAGAGATAAGAAATGCCCAACAGCATAGGAAAAAACAGCAACTTAAGAGTGTGGGCAGTGGAGTTGAGCTGAGTTGAGTGGAGTTGAGTTGAGTTGAGTTGAGTTGAGTTCATGCAAAGAAGGCAGTTTTACCAGGATAGTTTTTTTTTTTTTTTTTTTTTTTTTACTTTTTTTTTAATTAGATATTTTCTTAATTTACATTTCAAATGCTATTCCGAAATTCCCCTCCCCCCTCCCTTCCCCCCCTGCCCACCCACTCCCACTTCTTGGCCCTGGCGTTCCCCTGTATTGGTGCATATAAAGATTGCAGTACCAAGGGGCCTCTCCTCCCAATGATGGCTGACTAGGCCATCTTCTGTTACATATGATGCTAGAGACACGAGTTCTGGGGGTTCTGTTTAGTTCATATTGTTGTTCCTCTTCTAGGGTTGCAGACCCCTTCAGCTCATGGGGTTCTATCTCTAGCTTCTCCAATGTGGGCCCTGTGCTCCCTCTTATGGATGACTGTGAGCATCCACTTCTGTGGGAGTCAGCTATATCAGGGTCCCTTCAGTAAACACTTGCTGTCCTATGCAATAGTGTCTGAGTTTAGTGACTGATTATGGGATGGATCCCCAGTGGGTTAGTCTCTGTATGGTCCATCCTTT
>LR749791.1:8193-78042 GCA_902729485.2 Mus minutoides | reverse complement strand
GCAGATTGTATCTTGGGTGTTCTAATTATCTGGGCTAATATCCATTTATCAGTGAGCGCATATCCAATGACTTCTTTTGTGATTGGGTTACCTCACTAAGGATTATGTCCTCCAGATTCATCCATTTGCCCAAGAATTTCATAAATTCATTTTTTTAATAGCAGAATAGTACTCCATTGTGTAAAAGTAGCGACAGGTTGCAGGTGAAGACAGAACAAGCTATAGAAGGAGCAGGAGCCAGAAGATTAGAACAGATGGCCAAAGGTAGTCAGAAGATTAGAACAGAGGGCCAAAGGCAGTCAGAAGCCAAGTAGAAAAATTCAGTCAGAAGCTAAGTGAAGCCAGATTGAATCAGACAGCTTAAAGACAAGTTTGGGCAAGAAAAGCTGAGTTGAACCAGCCAGCCAGAGCTCAGAAGGAACTAGAGAGAGCTTATTCAGCATTAAACCTGAGATTACAATTATACCTAGCAAATAAAAGTTATTTTTACCATTTCTAATGCTTGGCTTCTACATCTCAGCACACACCACTAAAAATTCAATGATTCACTTCACTAAGATTTGGCCATAGTTTGTTAATTTATGAATTGTATCCTCTTGTTTAGAGGCACTAATTGAAAGTCTGATATTTTTAGCACAGTTAAGTTGTCTTACAAATTAAGAGACTTTGCATGAGTACTGAGGCCAGGATGACACAGTGCATATGTGGTATTGGCAAACAGGGGATTGGCCAAAAAGAAGAGAGGAGAGTGGCAGAGCAGAGAAACTAGCCCAGAAATTTTAGTCCACTTTCTTAATTGGATGTAAAAAATAGCACTTATGGCTACTTAAATCTTAAATTCCAAGTCCAATACTGCCTTCTTCAGTGGTCTGAATGAGGCAATTTACTGCCTCATATTCCTACCCATTAGCATACATTAACTGAAGTAGTTATTTATATAGCTACATCGGAAAGACTTCAAAAATAAATTCCAGAGTACCGACTAGGACTTATGCAAAAGGAATTTACCATATTGGTAAGAATATCCTACACTTGGTCATCTCGGTTTTAAAGACACTTGTGGCCATGCTTCTGTGGCAAACACATGGTGGCTCTTTCTACCCTCTGAATCAGGCTGACCTTTTCTGGTGAGCAAGATCATTCTATTTTACATGCAGTAACATGGATGTTCTTGATCCTCCCACTAATGAAGAACCAGTGCTGACAATTCTAAAGTAATCACCATTCCTTTCATCTTCCTTTTTCTCTCTAAAGCTGAAACTAATAATAATAACCATTTCAAAGCTTTCTCATGGGAAACCTGGCCATGACTGGAAGGGACATCAATTGTTCTTAGGGTAGCTATTATTGTAAGAATTAATCACCGCAATTTGCAATTACTGTACCATACAATTATCACTAATATTTATACTGCTCTGACTACTGCTGGAGATGGAGTAGCTCTGGTCGCTGTTGCTCTGAATTGAGAAGCAAAGTGGGGAAGTAAAAGAAACTGAAGAAGAGAGAAGACAGGTAGAGAGACCCAATCTCCTACTCAGGCCAAAATACACTGAGAAATTACCATGTTTTTCTATCACAGTAACCACCTACATGGCTAAAAGACTTTTCCTTTGAAATAAAAGACAATCATTCAGTTAGGTAATGATGCACATTGCATTCGGTCTTGTAGATGAAAATGTGTATGAGCTTATATGGCTAAGTTGTTTCAAAACATGTGATATATATCTCATATCACATATATGATATAAAGCATATCATCATCTCACATACATATGATAAAAATGAAACAATATATATAACCAAATAAAACTAAAATCTTAAATGGCCTTTCCTGACTGTGAACTGACCTCCAGGGTCACTTGCCTTCTCTGCTAGTATATCTACCACACTGAAAACAATAAAAACAAAACATCAGACCTCATCTAACAAGATAGAGCAAGTCTATTTTTCTCATCAATTTGTCGAACACAAACGTATACTCCAAAGATATTTGAATTTTCTTCTACTTTTATTTTAAAATAATGTTAAACTCACAGAAAGCTGAAAAGCTGCATACTTTAAAAGATTGCTGTAACTTTTACCCAGAATGTCTCAAATCAGGGTGCAATTATGAATTTCAGGAAAGGAATGTTAAATCATCTAATCTACAACCTTTAAACTTCATTCATTTCCTATCACTATATTTGTTTCTGGGTTTGGTTTATAGCCAAGTCAAAGATTTGGTTTTGTTCTTTTTCTTTCTTAGACTACATGTGGTTGCCCTAAACAACCTTAATTTTGTACAGTTCCATAGTATCCCCAAACTACATGTAGCACCAAGAGACGCTGGCATTTGATACAGCCATAGCACAGGGCATTCTGGGAATCCAAGCATCCCTGCCATGGCCCTCTTATAAACACACCTTCCTGCGCTCCTTCATCAAAACCAATATGAATGTGCCTACAATGTTTTTGTCAGCTCAATAATGCTGTCCTTGGGCTTTAAAGACTCAGACATGAACGTCCTTATACAAGTACATCCATTTTTATGTATATGAAAGAAGTGCCCGGGAGTGGAAAAGCACTTGTGCTGGACTGCTTCTCAAAGTAGCTGTACTGCTCCACATCTGACATGTACAGAGAGAGCCTGTCTTTCCATCTCTTCAGCTGCATTTTCTATTCCTACTTTAAAAAAAAAATTTTAGGGACAGACATGTGAAAACATCTCTTTGTAGTTTTAAGTTGGCTTATGGGGCCAGAGAGATTGTTGAGCAGGTAAGGCTCTATAAGCCCGATAGTCCAGATACTATCCCCAGAAACTAGACCAAAGTGGAAGAAGACTACAGACTAACAAAGCTGTCCTCTTATTTCCACATGTATGAGGTAGGTCACATGCACCCATGCTCAAAGAAACAAATATAAATAAAACTGAATTATATCTAGTATGAGACTCATCTTCTTTATGTGCTGTTTTTCTCTTTGGTTTTGTTTTCTTTGTCAGTTCTGCAGTTAAGACTTTCACCCACAGCCTCATGCTGGCCAGGCAAATACTTTACAACTGAGCAATGTACCAAAACCTTCTAGGCCTTTTTTTTTCCCATAAGTACATCGCTTTCAATAAGACATCTGCTCATGCCTTTTGGCCATGTTCTACTAAAAGTATTTCACTTTTGCACTTTGAGAGTTGTTTACATATTCTGGACATGAGTATATGTATACACACACACACACACACACACACACACACATACATATAAGCAACTTGTCTATGCTACAATAATGGATTATCATTGATTCTTTCTCATTATCTCTATTCTGGGGAAGATTTTTTTTTTTATTACATTTTATTTATACGCTAACCAAAATTCAGTCATCCATTTTAGTGTAGGGCTAGTCCTGAGTCCTCCGCTTTATCCCCTTGACCTCTGTGTCCATCCCTCACCAACAGGCATAGTCTGCTCCTGCTGCTGTCTTATGCTCCTTCAAAATAGATTTCTCTATCTTATTCTGTCTGGATTTCCACATGGAATCTAAAATAGTCGAGGTTGACTCTTCTAAGTATTTTGGTAGTGTTTTGACAAGCACTGCAGTAAACTAAGATATTAGTTTAGGGAGAATAGAAAGCTTCATCACATTGAGACTTTCAACGTGCATCCTTTTGCTTCATTCATCAACACTGTAGTTTGTCAGAGTACACATTTCAGACTTTTAGTTATTCTTAATTGTCACTTACTTTGTTTCTTGAACCTATAGATTACAGTGGCCTCTTTGCCGGAGTATTCGCAGTTTAGTGCTAGCATATTGACCTCTTATTGATTTACTTTTGTGTGTTTATCATGTTCCCTGTAATGTGGCTGGAGTCATTATTGGTTCTTTGTGTTTATTTTGTAGAGTCCTTAAGATGCCGTGTGCATACAGTCACATCACCTGCAGTCTTCTTGTCTCATCCTTTGATGGTCTCCTATCACTATGCCTCTCTAATGCTGAATGGATTTTGAAGAAATGTGTCACATGAGATTAGCAAAAATACTGAAAGTGTCAAACTCTAGTGTCACAGTCATTTCCTCCTGGCAAACAGCCTCCATGTAGAGGTCGACTGAGGTCAACTGGGAGTTCCCATGTATTCACACCTCCTTAGATCAAAAACAAGGGCCACACACTCTGAGTCCACAACAACAATCAAAAGCCAATTATTAAACAAAAGATTCCCCCAGCATTTTGTTTTCTTAGGAGTTTCAGAAACTCCATGGCATGAACTGGATTATTTCTCTCTCTCTCTCTCTCTCTCTCTCTCTCTCTCTCTCTCTCTCTGTCTGTCTGTCTCTGTCTCTGTCTCTGTCTCTCCCTCTGTCTCTCTCTCTCCATATTTATGCATTTATATGAACATTTATATACACATATTTATATGTGTGTGAGCATATATATATATATATATATATATATATATATATATATATGCTTGTATATATTTATATGCAATTGTTTTTTGGTTTTTTCACTGTATTGTGAGAGTCTCTCTCTCTCTCTGTGTGTGTGTGTGTGTGTGTGTGTGTGTGTGTGTGTGTGTGTGTGTGTATGAATGGAATGAAGGAGAAGAAGGAGAAGAAGAAGAAGAAGAAGAAGAAGAAGAAGAAGAAGAAGAAGAAGAAGAAGAAGAAGAAGAAGAAGAATGATGGAAGGTTTTATTTATGTGGGAGGAGCCCAGAAGTCACAAGGATGGGTAAAGATTTAAAGAAACCACCAAAATGTTTCTCCAAGTAGCTACTCTGTTTTTGTACTCTGACATGTAATGGCATGAGCCACTCTTCCTACATATTTGCCACCATTTTGTCTACTCAATTTGCATTTCCACAACAATGTGCAATGGAGGTTGCTCCCAAAACCCCACAGCAGAATATATCGTCAGATTTGAACTAAAAATTTCCAATCTGATAGATGACACCTTGAATAGAATTTAGATTTGCATTTAGGTAATTATAATTGATATGAAATAAACAATTACATATTTAGGAATAATTATCTTTTATTTTGTGAATTTATTATCTCATTTTTATATCAAGATTTTTGTTTCTTTACAAATCTACATGAAATTGGGTTGAACATTATGATAGAGTATGTGCAAATACTTTCTCCCAGTTTCCAGAGCACTCTTCCATTTGTGCATGGTAGGGTTTAGAACCTCTTTAAGATGCAGTACACAACCACACTTATCACCCCTTTTTATTAACTTTAAATTTATGATAATATTAAGTAGCTTTTTTTTCTGTGATATAATTCAAGAGAAAACATCCTTGTTTTATAACAGTACGTACATGATCTCAGTTCTTACTTTTACATCTCTAATCCACTTAAAATTTATTCATTAACATGAATCCAAGTCTTATCTTTGTCAAAATGAGTACTCATATTTTATGCCATCCTTTATTAATAATTTGGTCCTTTATCACTTGAAACAGAAGGTTGCATTTGTGATATTCAAAACACATGCATGTTATTCAGTCTTTATTCCATTGGTCTATGTCTACTCATGCCTCCGTATCACGCTATCAAACACCTCTTTATCAATATTCTGTGTCTCACATCCTTGGTAAAGAATGTAGAAACAGGAAATCATTTTTAAAAAAAGACAACTTGCTGAAAGGGCATACATTTTTGGGCAGATTTCTCACCATTGTTGGCATAAAACATTGTCTACTAAGCATTTAAAATTCTGTCGTGTAACTGTTCCCACCATTACCCTTACTGACAGTGTAGCAATGCATGACACTGTTTGTAACCATGGAGAGAGAGATGGGTCCCTCTCCTGATGAATGTATAATTTGAGTAAGGGGACTGCCTTTTTGAGTCTTATATTTCTCATTCTGAAATTGAGATTAAGTTTAACTTTTTCAGTGGGTTGTATTACTGTAACATGTACAAAGCACATGGCAATAGGATTTGGTTAATAATAAATAGTTATATAATTTACCCAGATGCATCATTAAATCAAGTTTTGAAATGAAAGAATATCTATTACCTGATACTCAAAAAAGTATCGAAGGACTATTTTGTATAGATATCATAATCAAAAAGATACCCACTTGAGGAAAGTTGGGTACTCACTTTCACTACAATGGTTTTATATATAAAACTGGACCATGTAGTGCTATCTTCAAGTCAGCAGATACATTCCTAGATACATTCTACTCTAGATTCAGTTGCATTTGAAGCATACAATAGACTTCATTATTATGAGCTACCACCTGCCTTTAGTTTTGAGAACCTCTGTGTTATGTCATCAGTTTATTTCACTTTCTGAGTCCTAGAGCTAGTGACTGGCTTTTCTAAGGCTGTTTTACAGGAAAGAACATTATTGCAGAGGAGTTTTGCTTTGTGCCACTTTCAGATGGTTATTTCCCACAGAGCATTAATTTTGAGGAACTAAAAACTAGATGCTTTCTTTTCTTTATAAGATTTGTAGCTCATGTCTAACATTGCTGTTATTGACAGTCTCTCAATGATACAAATTTATCATGGGCTAAATTTGTGCAGAGAATGCAATTATACCATTTCTCTTTTCAAATGTGAGGCTTCAAGTACTATATACCTGTTCCTATTCCCTTTTATGTAACCCACTGTCCCCTTATTCTATTTGGCTGTCCATAGAAAATGTTTCAATGGAGTCTTTTCTAGTGATCACATGAAATTCCTTCTTTATTAATACTCCTTAGCACCCAACAACTTCAAGGTGTTAGCAAAATGTGAAGAGTTTTAATAATTCACACCAGGATAATTAACCATACCAGAGTAGGTCATTTCCCTTTACTTTGTCCTCTCCTGGCAGCATGATTGAATTAAGTGTACCAAGTGAAATGAGACAAGTTTAAGGATAGAAGCATGAACCAAAATAGGGGTCAGTCAGGGTTTCCTGATACCTAGTCTGTCCACAAAGAAAGGGAATGACTTCTTTTAAAGATGCTCAATAATAAGAAGAGATATGAAAGAAGACTATCTAACTCCATCTCCACTTATTATATGACATAGGTGAAGCTCACTGAAATAAGATAATTGATCCAAGATCCATGGCTCAGAAAGATGGTCTAGAGGTTTTCTAGGATAAAACAGAATCACTTAAATGAACTAAGAGAAGTATCATGTCTCTTAAAACTAATATTCTTATATGGGTTTGTGCTGGTAGAATATCCAAGTTTAACATTTAATCTTACCAGAAAGGGGAACATGTCTAAAACCACTTATAAATCCTTGCACAAAATATTCCCCTAAGATTGCAGTAGTTTTAACCTTAACTCCTAGGCATATATGTAATATATTTAACCTCCATGTATATGTATATGTAATATATTTAATCACATGGATCTGCAGATGCCTCCTCACTATTATTTATGTGCTTGATTTCCTATGGAATATTCTGGAACTTTTCTTATCCCAACTTAAACAATTCACTTATACTTGGTTTTCATAAGAACCATCTTAAATAGGGCTAGAGAGATGGCTCAGCAGTTAAGAGCACTTGCTGTTCTTCCAGAGGAGCTGGGTTTAATTTCAAGCACCCATATGTTGTTGGTTCATGACTGTCTATAACACTAGTTTCTGGGGATCTGATACCATCTTGTGGCCTCCACAGGCACCAGGCACATATGCACTGAAGAGATATATGTACAAGGAAAATAGCCATACACACATAAAATAAAATTTAAACATGGAATCTCTTGCCTAGATGAAAACACATTGTCAACAGTAACTACATGTTTTGATGCTTTCTAGACCTGCAGAGACTACTTTTTGGCTCATACCCTAATCGATGTTCAGCATGTACATGAAAAAGTTTTTCATGAATATCTGTCACTGATATGAGGACTTTCACTCTGGATTGCGTCAGAAAAAAATAATAACTCCCTTGTCTGAAAAAGCTTTAGAAATGAATGAAATCCTTCTTATATACATACATACCATTTCCTTTTTTGTGGTATTTTATTTTTATTTGCTATTTTTCATGCAATACATTTTAATAATACTCTCTTCTTCCCTGACTCTACCCAGACACTCCCTTTTCCCTACTCACCAAAATTTATGTTCTCTCTGCCTCTTAAGAAAAGAAAAATTAAACCCCCAAAACCATGCAACATGTTTTGCATTTCCCAACTACTCCAGAGCATGAGGCCTGCCCTGGAGTGTGCCCAGTGCCTCTCCATTGAAAAACAACAGACTTTCCAGAAACTATCATTTGTGATTAGCATCTTGACAAAGGGTAGAGCTTCCACTTGCCCAAGCAGAGGACTTGTGTGGCTTGGACTTGTGTAGGTCTTAAGTAGGCTGTCACAGTCTCTGTGAGTTCATATATGCATCAGCTTTGTGGCATCTGGGAAAAGGTAGCTTCCTTGAAGTCATTCACCACCTATTGTGTTATCAATATTAACAGTAGGCTCGCCCAAGTTGTATATTATCTTCTTAATAACACTCAAGTTTCCTCTTGTGCTGTTTCCAGATTTGAAAAATTCTTCTAAGTTTACGAGTGTGCCTATCTCAAACCAGTTACAAAATTGCATGTCAAGATGTAGCTTATTCCATTATCAATCTCTGAAGTTTTCATTTTCTATTAGAGGAGGCCACTAATGCGTGGCATCTGAGTTGCTGAATAAGTTCATGCTGAGTGACAGATCTGTATTCCGACAATATAGAAAATCTTGTAATGAATTAAAATGTTTCCAATAAGGACTAATGAATGCATCACAGTTAAAAATAATTCAATCTGCATGATGATTGATTGGAGCCAGAAGATAGGCACAGGCAGCTAAGTTCCTTTACTCTATCACCCAAGCGTTTTCTACATGATGGAGATTAATTCATTTTATTGTGGTGATGAAATAATAATAAAATCATAAAACAAAATAAACCAAGGGGAAGTTGACAAAGTATGTGTTTGATTAATTGCCTTAATAGAGTATAGGTGCTGACTATGGTGGTTTTTGTTTCCCTCTGCTCATTTGTCAAAGCTACAGATTGTGTGTGTGTGTGTGTGTGTGTGTGTGTGTGTGTGCCCCCACACGCGCGCATGTGCGCTTTGTG
Organism: Mus minutoides; assembly: GCA_902729485.2. Lineage (NCBI taxonomy): Eukaryota > Metazoa > Chordata > Mammalia > Rodentia > Muridae > Mus > Mus minutoides. Next base: position 68,997 of record LR749791.1, on the reverse strand, counting down.
AAAAAAGAAACTAAACTCCAATGATATGCACTACAATTATTTTGGATTGTCAAATTGATTGTCTAAAACTCTCTTGGGCATTAATGATGCAGACTCAGGTGTGGATATTTTCAGAGAGAGCTGGGAGGATAAGCCCCACTGAGGGTGGATAAAAAGAAGAGTGAGGGAGAGAGAGAGGGAAGAGAGAGACAGAGACAGAGACAGAGAGAGAGAGAGAGAGAGAGAGAGAGAGAGAGAGAGAGAGGAAGATAAGCACAAGTATTCTTTCCCAATCCCCTACCCCCGTTCTCTGATCCAGTCAGAAATGGAGAGTGCAGCCTCAGGTTCTTGTCATCATGCCTTTGAGATCACCATAGACTGTACTCTCTCAAACAGTAAGCCAAGAGGAACCCTTCCTCCTTTATGTTGCCTCTGTTGGGTATCTTAGTACAACCACAGGAAAAGTAATGAAAACTACAAGAGACAAATGTACACAAGGAGTTTTTAAAATCCGACTTACATTTAAAATCCTTAGGTGCAGTATCCAGATTGGGTTGACTTTTACACTAAAGGGATATGGTTTGGACTACTGTCAGAGTCTCCTTTTGAGTGATACTTTGTTTCTCTCTGTGAGGGACAACGGCCCCAATTTCTAGGAGAAAACCTGAGAACTCTTCCAGTGACTCTTGAACATGCACTTCCCTTTCCCCTAGCTGAATGTTTAGCTGGATGTTTCTTTTCCTTTTTTTTTTTTTTCTCACTGAAATTGGCTATAATAATAGCCTGTGGCATTTTAGTGTGTATTGCTTTTGCTACCATCATTCAGCTAGAGAAACCAGGCCTAGGATTGATGTGGGAATTGGTTTGGCTTCCTACTGATGCATCCTCTTACCTATTAGTAGGTTTAATAAGTATATTGACATGACACTTTTACATATTAAATATGTTACTTGTTTAAACATGAGACTTACTGCAAATACTTTACATATGTACAAAATTTAGGAAGGATGTTTGATATGGCTAGCAATATCACAGAGTTTGAAGCCAGGGAGCTAATTCAGAGTAGGGTAGCCTAGAAGCACCTCTTCCTACATATAACAGACCACTGTGAATATGGGCTCCCGTTGGAAAACTAAAGCATAGAGAATTTAGAATTTTTCTGAATGAAGTTCAAGTGCATCAAAAAGGATGTGGTATCTCTCCGATTCAGGGGTAATGTTCTATAAACCAAGCAAACCAGACTAAGTGTGCTTCGTAAGGTCAGTCATGGCTGAGAAGTCAAATGCTGAGCATAGAATAGTAATTAATCTTTAGCCAATTAAGTATCGAACATCTTTGATATATTAGATACTTTCTGGTCTGCATCTCTAACCACACACATCTCTTCTCTAAACTCATGAGTATGAAACAAGTGGATTCGCCCACTTCAAACCAAGCACAAAAATCTCTCACAGAGGTTTCTGGATTGGACTTCCTTCCAGATATAGCCAAGCTGACAACTGAGAGTAGCCTCACAGTCCCTACATAGCCTAGTACCTTGGACTCTGTCCAAGTGTGTTTCTCTATGTCTACCCCCTCTTCATCAAATGAAATCACACAAAAGCACACAATTCTAATGTTTACATTGCAGCAGCAGCAGTGGGCAAGGCAGGTATGTGTGTATGCGTGTGTAAGGAGAGGGAGGTTGTCTGTCTTTTCTCTATACCAGCCATGAGCTAAGGTTGAATGAAGAAAAGATATTCCTTGTCTCCAATATTAGTAATGAGTAAGCAGAAGGAGGAAAGTTGACCTCAGCCCTATCTATGCCCCCTGTCCATAGTAAGTTAGATAACTACGTTACCAGGCACAGAACGGTCTTCAAAAGCAAAATCTGAGGAGGAAAAAACTATGCTTTTTTTGTACACAAGCTTGCTCCTTAACACAGGTGCAAGCTATCGATGCAGGCCAGCTGTGCCCTGAGGCCTGCACGGGAGATGGCACAATGCCAAGGGGATACTTACCTTTCCCAGCTTGAGAGAAGGTACCAATTAAGAAAGTTCTTCCTGACACCATGCTATGTTACTAGCCAAGGCTTCCTTTAATGCGATTCAAGTTTGATTACGTTTAACCCATTAGCCAATTTCCTGAAAGGTATTCTCACAACAGCATCTTTCTTTCCCACAGTCACTCTTGCATACAGAAGCAACAGTCTTTTTGACAAAGGGAAATTTTTTAAGTCATTCATTTCTCTCTTTTCTTATTTATTTAGATTTCCCTCAGGTACATCAGTGTTAACCAAAAAGAAATTGCCTTCGTTTCAGTAATTCTGTTCTATTAATATCAGGGAAATTGCCTATAGAACACAATGCCTGTGAACCAGAATAGAAAAGCTTACCTCTGTTGTCCTCAAATTAAATTAGTTCACAAATAAAAGGATTTTTGTTTCTTTGACTAGATGAACAATCCTTTACTTGGGTTTACTCTTAAAAAGACCTTAAATCGCTGAGCTATTTGACAGTCTTGCTCTCCCGTGTTTCCCCTCCTTCCAATTGATCACTGACTACTTTTTTTCAATTCTATCTCAACCATCTGTTTCAACACCACACCACATCACCAATGCACTGCAGGTGTGTGTGTGTGTGTGTATGTGTGTGTATGTGTGTGTGTGTGTGTGTGTATCTGTATGTGTCTGTCTGTGGGGGTGTGATTTCAGAATATTGTGAGCACACATAGAAAACTAAATTCGAATGTCTTCCTCAAACACTGTGCACATATCTTTGAGAATCTAGAATTCATGATTTTGGCTAGATTGAGCCTCTGTAGTTGGCCTTTGTTCATGATTTTGGCTAAACTGAACCTCTGGAGTTGGCCTATCTCTGAACCCCATCTTCATGGTTCTATATGCCCACTGTTTTCTCCCTGATGTTTGTATGGATAGTGGAGATCCAGATCCAAGCCTTCATAGATATGCATCAAGGGCCTTTTTTACCGAGCTACCCTTAGCTCATTCTTTTAAAAATCTCACATATTCTTTCCAGTGGACTTCAGACTAATTGCTTATCATTATGGTTTGAGTGTGAAATGCCTCCTACAGCTCATATGTTTTGAACAGTTGGTACCTCCTTAGTGGTGCTATGAATGCCTTGGGAGGTAGGGCTTCACTGGCAGGCATAGGTTATGAGAAGTGAGCCTTTGATGGTAACACCAGCTTTCATTGTCATAAGAACTAGCTCTCTTCTCCATGTTACTGCTCAGCTATCCCTTCACATAGTGGGCAAAATCTTTGAAATCATGAGCCAAAATAAAATTTCCTTCACTTGGACTGTTTCTGTTGGTTGTCTTGTCACATCAATGAGAGTAACTAACACACCTACAGCATATCCTAACATAATTTAAAAATTCTCCACAGCACTCTTCGTTGGATTTTTATGGTATGAGTTCCTCTTTAATTCATCCTCTGTGGACATATTTTGCTTTATTCTTCTTGACTGGTCATCACAGAAATGTGTTGTAATAATCTTGTGGCAGAATCAACTTCCCACATGTTAATAATATATAGTATAGTATTTATTTTATACATTTTATTGTATTTTCTCTTGTTTTCTTGATTCTTCTTAACTTTCATTTTTCCAAGTTCAGTGATTTTTTTCTTAATAATCATGCCCGTAGCTCTGCAGTGGCCTTAAGCATTGCTGTTGCTGCACCCCACAATGTGACTTTCCACATATTCATTGTCACTTACTGGGAATAGTTAATTTTCCTTAATACTTCTTCTTAAACCTAAGGATTATCTAGTAGCTGATTTTGACTTCAAAACTTACGAGGCTTTACAAACCAGAACTTTACATCTTATTTATTCTTTTTAAGCTATTGGATTTTCCCTTGGGTGTGTATATGCCACCATTATTTTCTGTCAGTATATATCCCTAAAAGAAATACTGTCCTTGTTAAATATAGATCATTATTAATATTCCCAGAGTCTTCAAAATCTGTTTTCTACTTGATTAATGTCTTAAATTCCAGAATAGTTCTTAAATTAGCAATTTCTATGATCTCTCTGACCATTGCTATGTGTCCTTGTCTATCTTGGTGCTGTTTTGTGAGGTCCACGGTCATACGCAGCTGTTCTTCTGTATCTGGTAGAAGTACTTAATAACCATTTTTGAATGATTTGCTTCTGTTTCTTAAATGCTACTTAGCGAGATACAGCGATAGCATTCCAGCTTTCTTACAGTCTTCTTTGCTTGAAAAAATCCACATCCCTTTATTTTTCAACTGTTTAACAGGTTTGTTTTTTAATTTCCTCCTATATTTGTCTTTAGGTGACATATCTCAATCCATTTGTGATTGTTCTATCTTACGGTAGAACTTTGTCCATGTTATTTTTGTTTTTCCCAACTCTTCCTCATTAAACTTTTTTTTAAAAGAAAAACAAAACAAAACAAAGCAAAACACTTAGACTTCATCAAGGAACATGATTTCCAAAGACTTTTGAAGAGGGGGTGATGGTTTTCTTAGTGGGCATTCTCAGACCCCAACATCTAGATGTTTCAAAAATTGGTCAGAAACTCATTTCTTCTTATTTGAGAAATAAACATAACTGCAAAGATCTTGGCCTACAGAAATATGATGAATGAGTAGAGGGAAGGATAGGTGAGAAGCAAATGTCTTTTTATAAAAGGTCAGCATTGTTAAAGGAGCTACTATAGATGGCTTCTTCCAATCTTCAATGCTGGCAAGGCCAAAGGCCAAAGCTAAGAGTCTGAAGGCAAGAAGGGTGTGAGCAGAGCTTGGCAAGTCTAGCTGTCAAATATGTTCTCTATACTGAGCAAGAGACATATAGTTAATAATTTTTTTATTCAAAAACAATTATGAAAGCTTGTTTCTGGACTTGTGTTAAAAGGATGAAATTTGTCATATTTATCTGAGGCATATAGAAAAAGAGGAGTTCTTTGACATGAACCATTTCTGTGAAAAAAAAAGAAGAAAGTTTTTCTCATTCATTCTTATTTTATAGGAACACAGGTCTAAGGGACAGTGTCACGTCATCTCCTGCCTTTCACCGGATATAACATTGTTTGCTGAAGGTAGTATTTATGGTATGAGACTACTTACTAAGTTCTAATGTTTTGTTAATTTATCTAACAAATTAGCAATTCATTTTAGAAGTCTAGACAAGAGGATGTAGATCAAGCCATATTGAGATTGCCACTAAAATTTCTTTACAAGGATCAGAAAACTGGAAACAAGTCAAGTTCATATGTGTGGGGCAAGCACATCGTGCTACCAAACAGGAGAAGTGGTAAGGTTGAAGCAGGTGTTGGAACCAGTTCCCAGCCAGTCTAAATCTGTCCTGGAACATGTACCATTCCACTGAGAGAACCATGACAACTGGTCATGTAGCATAAAAACCTAGAGTTCTCCATGCTAATGAAGTATCTTGATAGGCCTTGAATAAATAGTCAATGAGCGTCCTTCCCTTCATGGACATCTCTTTCTGCAAGAGGTATTTAATCCCTAGTTCACCCTGAGTAAGACATGCATTTACATCCACCATAAAATAAATCAGTTTGGACAAGCATAAACCATCTCCTTTATTAGGGGGAGGCATTCATCATAAAGAGCCTAAATCTCCTAGAAAAGGCCAACTCTCTTTCAGCCCCTTAGTATTCTCAATACACACTCAGAACCAAACTGAACTCTGCTCTGTCCCAGCTCACCCACCTCTTTCCTGACTGGCACATAGGGGAAGAACAGATCTGTGGACCACTGTTCTCAATTCCTAATGGCCCCAGTGGCATCTGGGTACACAGAAGCTTGAGAACCACAGCATCCAACCAAGCCTCCATTGTTTCTCACCCAGAGAAACATGGGCTGGGATCCCCTACATTGGACTGCCTTCTGCTTTCTCTGAGTAGCATGACTACAGTACTCTGGCATCCCAGTGGTAAGGCAGATAAGTAGCCCACCACCCACATAGATAAATTTTGCTATATTTTCTCAAGTTGATACTATTATATGATAGGAAGAGTGTTATATAACCAAATATATGCTTCTTCGAAACTGAATTTAATTTGAAAAAAAAATCTTAAAAAATGAGATGGCATGACAGATGATAGGTGGCATGGTAGGACTATTTTCATGTATTCATAAGTAACTAAGACTCTCTACCAGTTTCAAAAGACAAAGAAGGCTTGGAGAGACTTCCCAGAAGTTAATAAAACTGGCTGCACTTTCAGAGGACCGAACTTCTATTCCTAGCACCCACATGGTGGTTTTCAACCCTCTGTGATTCCAGCTCCAGAGGATTTGATGTCATCTTCTGGCCTCCATTGTTACCAAGTATACAAGTAGCATACAGACATTCATGCAAAGAAATACCCACACATATAATAAAATGAAATAGAAAAGAATATAAAAGATTAAATGTTAAATGACTAAATTTTCCAAAACAGAAAGTACCAACCTCGAATAGCTACATTCCAGCACAGACTAAGGAGGAAACTTTATCAGTTGTCTCTAATGTTATAGAAAATAGAGGGGTGGAAATGTTATTTATCTTTTTCTACAATGCCACCATTACAATAATATTAAAATTAGTCAAATGCATTAAGAAATAGGGACACTGCAAATCAATACAAATGCAAAATCTCTTTAACAAGGCAACATGTGAAAAGAATTCCTAATACAACCATCTCTCTCTTTTTTTTTTTTTAATTTAACCGGGACTATAATACTCATTCAACATTCAAGTGCTAATGAATGGGGTCATCAGTCTAAAGAGGAAAACTTACATCATCAAGCCAATTGACATTGAAAAATACCTAACAAAATTAAGCCATCGTTAGCCCTTAAAGGCTAAAGTAGGACAAGAAGTGAACTTCCTCAGCTTGATAGAGTGTATTTAAGGGCGCTGTAGCTGTTGTCATACATAAGTATGAGAAACTCAGCGCTTCTTCACTGAGAACCAGGAAGTACATGGCAACATGTCAGCTGGTTAATGTTCAGTTTACATTGGGCTCTGATTTGTTTGATTAAAGCATTCTCCCACACCTTCTACTTAATAATTACCAAGTCTTTACAATCTCTAAATGTTATTACAAAGTATATTTATGACAGTTCTAATTCAGTAGTCAATGTTATCAAATATAAAATTCAAATAATTAGAAAAAATAAAGATGTGGAGGGTCTGTTGAACATTTACAAATTACAGCATTTTTTTACTTAAGAAATAATGTCATTCGTAACCTGCCTGTAACTTAAAAAAACTAATTCTCAAAATTAATATAGTTATATATTTGTTCTAAAATGGACCCAAAGGCTTAATAGACAGCTGACTACATAAGATACATGGATGGAAAATAAGCTTATAAGGCACCTGCAGCCTCATGCCACAAGAACACCAATAAAGTGATGAGTTACTAAATCACTACTCACATACTCACGTGTCCAAACTCAGAACACAAAATGCTTGTGGGAAAATGAACATAAGAAAACCACAGTCATTGCTAGTTGAGAAACTACACATCCACTAGGAGGACATTCTGGCAGTTTGATTTTGTTTGTTCATGTTGTTGTTGTTGTTGTTGTTGTTTTAGTTTTGTTTTGCCAAATTAATGAAGATATACTTACTGTGCAATTTTAAAACCTTGTTATTGATATTTCCCAGACAGGTTGATACAGAAGGCTTATCCGGACAATAAAAATGTAGAAGCAACTAAGCTCCCCCTTGGAAATGAATAGATAAAGAAGCTGTCATGCTGGGACATGGCAAACAATTCAGTGCTGCAAAGGAATCAGTCTTCGAGTCATGAAAAGAAATGGAAGAACCACAATCACATACTGCTAAGTGAAAGAAAGAAGTAATACAAAAAGCCTTAATATTATATGACTATGACATTTGAGAAAAGTGCAACCCCAGAAATATACAAAAGACAGGTAACTATTAGAGGTTAGAGAAAAGGAAGGGAGAGAGCAAGGCACAAAGGATACTGATGTTAATGAAGTGACCCTAGAACTCTGGATAGTATTATAATGGCTATTTACTAAATCTTCTCAAAAGAGTATAAGCTTGTACATTGATGTAAACTATAGTGTTTGTAGATAATAATAGCCATTGGATTCCTCTTGTGGGAATTCACAAGAAATCATGTGTTGTTATGTGTAGATACACACCAATGCATGAAAACATGTGACATGTACTGTTTCATTATCTGAACTTAATCACAAAATAAATTACCTACCCTCCCATAAATAAAGAAAGGTTTAAGTGACATGCAGTACAGAATTGCTATAGAATCATCTATAATTCTTTTAAAATTGATACTCTATAAATGTACATAGGATTGCAAAAGAAGTAGAAGGTAAGAGAGATGGTTGGTAAGTGGAGAAGGACAGGGAGTGTCCTGTGTGGTTCTCTCTGTGCTTTGTACAACAAAAATGTGCTCTTACATTGACTGGAGAATTTTTAAGCCATTATTGTACCTGGCAAGAGCCAACTCATGGATGCACTAATTATACTTAGCAACACCCCATGCTATTGAAACAGATGAGATCTGTATTGAGTATACTTTCCTATATTTTCTATATTTCCAGAAAGTATGCTCAAGTTGAGGAAGGTGTTAAGATTGCAGACAGCTTACCAGAACCCACAATTCCTCTGAGAAAAATGAAACTCCTCATACATTCCAGTTGTTTGCTTCATACGATTTCATTTTGATCAGACCCTTTGGGCTCATATCACAGGCCGTGTACAAATTCTAGATGAGTCATCTGTTCATAAGACTGGGCTTTCATATGGTCCTTTGCATCCTATTGACCTGACAGGGCGATATATTTAATTTTTTCCAGGCTGAATGAAGATCCTCCCCTACCTTGTGAATATGAGTACTCTTGTAGAACATGGGGTAGGTTTCTAAGCTACTGCAAGATGTCTCTGCATTTTATTTATCCTTACTCAGAACTACCCAAGCTTTCAGCATCTCTTATATTAGCTATTTTCCTACTACTTACACTGCAGCAAAAATTATCTGTCCACAAAAATGAATCAAGAAGCATCCTCCTTTTTCTTGTGAAAAACCAATATACACCATAGGGAGATTCTCAGCTATAACACTAAACCTCTGTTGCCAGTTTCAATACCCATTTCCATTTTCTATCTATACTACCTATACCACATATCTTCTTGTGGGTCAAACACTCTCTAACTCTCTACATGAGTGTTCTTCCCTTCCCATCATGATTTGATGAAAACCACTGGGGTTTTACACAAATTATAAATGAATCTAGACTCTACCAATTGCTGGCTATATAATCTTTCACAAATTATTCAACATAATTGATCTTTAATTTTTTTCATCTGCAAAATCAAAACTAATTGGCTCTCTGGGAAGATCAAATTAATCATTTATTACTGTGTCTATCCTAATAAATACTTATTCAATATTAGTTTAATCAATTCACACCATAGCAAGCAACAATTCAAGATACTCCATCAGCATCTATCTGTTTAGTGTTCTTTCAAAAAAATTCAATCAACAATTCACATTCACTATGTTATTGGGTTGTATTATTGAACCTTCCAAGCACATTTTATATGTTTTCATTTTCCCTCATGATTTTTAGGAGGCTATTAGGGAAAAATGTAATTAATTAACATCTAACTAAATGCCTATATACTTTCAAAATTCCCTGCTACACATTCTACCCTCTTTCCTAGCTTCTGCGATTTTAGTCTTGAGTATCATTTCATATAGATGTTTACTCTAATATGTCAATAGATGAAATGAACTGAGTTTTAAAGTGTAATATCTTTACACTGTCTTATAAAGAAGGAAGACTAGTTCTGATACAATCTTCTGTGGAGATCATGTTTCTTGTTAAATGTTCATTTGAAAAGAACACACTAATTCTCCAAATACCAACTAACCCACCCCCTACTGTTACCACACACAGCCATTTATCCAATCTGCAGATAATTGCTGGCCTTGGGAATAGAGTGATTGACAAGGCAGCCTTGATTACTGACTGCTCTGGGTTCACAGTTTGGCACTGAAGCTACACACTGAACAAGCAATTACAACAAAGGATTGTAGGTGTTAGGACAAAGGGTCACCCAGAACACAGAGCAAGAGACGCATCTAAAAATAACATTTGGGACTCTAGCCCCCATAGCCATTCCCCAAGAAATTCTCATGAAAACCTGCTCAATGCACTTAAGCTGTTCCAAATCCTGAAAAAGAAAAGATGATTTTTAAAAATCCTTTAATCACTTGAAACACTATTTCCACCATCGAATTTTCCCTGGAGTTCCTGGTAATTATAGCACATTTTCTCCCTCAATTGTCAATGAACAAAATCCTTTTGTGGTCCATCACTGTCCTATTGTTAAACTAGGACTCTTTTTTTTTTTTTTTCCTTTTAAAACAAATCAACTAAAACAAAAACCTTGCTACATCTCTGATGCCATAGAAGACAGTTTTCCCTGGCTCACACAAATAATCAGAAATCCTCCAAATTCATGCCAAAGAAGCAAGCTTCTTGTGGAGGTGGTAAGTCCCATTATAATGGGAAGGACTTCAACCCAGATGCATGGACAGTGAATTACAGGGACACCAGAGAGGAATGGATTTGTCACTGAATGTCAAGTTAAAAGTCTAAATGGTCTGTAATTGCCACAATCTTGCAAATTTACAAAGAATATCAAAATATAATTTATAATATCTATTTTGTAATGTATACACATGGGAATTACCAAGACACTGGTAAATACAGGAATTAAAGGGGGCAAAATGCTAATTTATTTTTCACATTATGGGAAATAAAGTAAGCTCTTTGTAAAGGATAGTAATTGTACTGTATTTAGTGGTATGAAGAAACTTTGAAATTGTGTACAAAAGGCCTTTTAGGTGACAAGAACATCAGATACCAATTCAATATAGGACTTGAAGAAGACTCCACCATGTTTGAGCCATATCTTTAATACCACCACAGTATTAGCTGTGTGAGAAAAGCTTGTTTTTAGGAGAGTAGTTATTTTCAGATTGAGTGTCTGCAATTGGATGGATTGTTCTCTTTGGTGGGCATCACTGATGACTATGGATCCTGGAGGATACATTCTGTTCAACAATCCTTAAGAACCCTCAATATGTGACATATCCATTCTCCCACCAAAACTTAATGTGCATATTATTTGAGATCTTTGAATAATGGTATGATAGCAAAAGCAGGGTAGTTCCTAGCATAGCTGAGCTGGTGGCCTAATCCTTGCACTAGCTTAAATGTGTCAATTTGTCATCCTAAAATGACAAACCTCAAGGAGAGAAGACCAAGAATTGAATCACAGAAAGCAAGTAAACAAACAAACAAACAAACAAACAAACAATAAATAAATAAATAAATAAACATGTAGATAAGTTAACAAAGACTGAAAGAATGTGTAAAAAATAATTTAAGATCTTGGTTCTCATTTCTTTAGCCATGTTCTATAGTGGTTTGCTTTTCTTTACACACTGGAAACATTAATTCAATAAATGTGTTTCATTCACAAATGTAATTAATTATAGCCCACAACTAATTCCAACACCATCTTATATTCTACTGTCTGCTTTGATGGTATTCTAGCTATGTTTGTTTCAAATGTCAAATTCATCTTCTAGGATAATTTTCTTCGTTTTTGAATCAACACAAACTTAAAGACTTTTGATGGGAATGACTATTATGTGTCATTGTATGCTAGAAGTGTGCAGTTATGTTTTTATTTAATGGTGCTCTCAGTTAATAGATTATGTTTTATAAAAGACTGGACTTTTGAAACTTGAAGAGTCTGTTAGAGATTTTGAGAATTATTAAAGTTGAGCTAAGTGTAGTCTGCATTATGATATGGCCATGAGCCTACAGAGGCCATGGATGTTTAATCCGCAACTCCATTTTCCTAGTCTGACTCTGACCTTCATTGGATCAGTAATTAATTGTTACAAATTGATAAGATGATAATAGAGTTTGAATATTCTTCAGGTATATCTCTGAGTTAAAGCCACTGAGTGCTAGCATGAGCCATCAGCAGGAAGAAGAACAAAAGCAAATAACAATAGGTAATTTATACCTCAGGTTATACTTCAGGTCATGGCAAAGTTGACCTGATACCCTCTCTTGCCAATATCACGTACCAAGGAGTGATAGTCTCTTTGAGACTCAGAAGAGAGACCACACACAACAAAGATGAGCAAAGCAGCAGTGGAGGATGGTAACGTAGACTTGTCACACTTGTTAGACTTGGAAACAGAAGAGGCTACATTAGTTAGCCAATCGTTCTTGCTCATCTCATCTCATTGCCACAATCTTCTCCCTTATCACATCAGGTAATATTCTGGGTTTCTCCTTCTGATAAAAGGGCACGATGAGGGATACACTTTAGTTAATGACTATCAAAAGCAAAGTACAAAAATGTAAGTGAATTCCAATGACCAGCACAGGCTTGTGATCTCCATAAAAGATGAAGGGGGAGAATGAGAAGAGAGGAGACTAGATGGGAGAAAGACATGAAAAGAGACATAGTGTGTGTAGAATTCCTTCGATGGATTTTGTATACTTTTCAAAGACAAAAATTAAATTACCTCATAGACCATGTTGAGGAACGAGGAGACAAAATAATGTCAAGACTATGACATTGGATTCATAAAGTGGTAGACATGTTCTAGCTAACCATCAATTAGCTGTGGGAAAAATCATTATTTTAAACCACATTCTCCTCCCATATACAAAAGAACTAAAATTATTTTAACCCTTATGTGATTAAAAAGTAGCTCTTTGAATTCATAAAAATGTTCATTTAAGATACTTAGCATCTATTATGTGCCAGGCAGTATTCTTCATCTGAGACAGAGCTTTGGATGATAAAAATCAAAAGCATGTGTGCCTATGCATGTACATTATTTACAAGTGCAATATCTAATGTGTTAAATATGCATCCCACCTTGAGATATAGAGGATCAGAGGGGAATCCTGCAGGAGAAAGGACAATAGTTAGGAATTCTCACAGAAGAGGGTCTGGAAAAGAACTTGCCAGGAAATAGAAAGCAAAGGTGAAAACCTGTGCAAGGTCCTAATGTTTGAAGTAGAGAAAAGATGAAGGGCTATTGTAGGAATATATGTGCCCTGATCTAGTCCGGTGCTTCATGTGCAATTATGATTCACAAATACTAAAGGGGAGGAGTTATATGATGACATCTATGGGTTCATTCACCTTTCTCCATTGAGTCTCAAGAAAGCTCCAAGTTTTCCAAAGAGTGTCATTTGATCCTGGGATTGAAACCAAAATTTTCATGCCCCCTTTTAACAGAGAGTGTACAGTGTACAGTCTGTTCATTTTCTGCATGTGTGAATCTACTAAGGTAGAAAGAGGGTATATATCTGACTGTACAACAAGGAGCCAGCAGAATGATGGTACCAACACCATGTGGGAGGCTATCTTTAAGATTTCCACTCTGGGATGAAGCACACAGCGAAGAGGATTGGCTTTGCCCTCATGTTCAGTCACACTATCAAATTCCTCCCAAACTGACAAGCTAGAAATGAACAGCATCTGATTTTGCTGCTCCAGTTTGCATGATGGAAAGGGCAAGATATTTCTTGGTACTTAAGGTTTAGTATTTCAAATAGCGGTAACTATATAGTTTCTTACACCCTGCAAGGAAGGAATTTCTAAAGTGCCTATCAAAAATACATATTCATTTAGTTACTGGAAATGTAAAAGCAATCCCTTCTTCTACCTGTAGGGAACATCACTTTTGCAGCAGCAATTTGTTCATAAAAGAGCAATATTTGTGCCAAGAATTCAAGCGAAACAAATGCCCTTCTTGATGGGAAGTGTCCATACTAATTTGAAACTGTAAAGTAAGAATTTTAAATTCATCTTTCTGTGACTTGGCATTTGCAAACTTCTACATAATTTGACTCATGTCGAGCTACATGAAAGAACTTGGTGCATAGCACTACATGGTAAAATATCAGGCTGATGCTCAGAAATTTTCTCTGTACCTTTCAAAGGTGCACATTTCTGCAGTGTGCTGCTACACATCCTATCATCGTTCTTTCTTTGAAATGTCACCCATGTTCTGTCAAAGGCCCCTGTCAATGTGTCTGATGGGCTTTGCAAATGTCTGACAGGAGACTGTCGGGAAAAAAAAAAAAACCATGATACAGGGAGATGCCTTTTGTTTCTAAGTGGAGGAGATGGTGATTTTTGAACAGCACAGATCAGCTGAACAAATGCTCGGTGAGTTCACCAGCTCCCTGAAAGGCAGGGAGAAAATGCCAGGAGGTTGGGCAGTTTCCCTTTCTAGCTGCCCTCCTGCTCTCCTCTCTGCATAGTCTCCATCAAGTGACTCCTGAACAGCTCTTTAGATCATACTACGGCTGACAGATTGATGCTCCCCTTCAACTACCTATGTGTCCAACTACTCCAATGCCCCTCTCCATAACTCTAAGGTAAAACGGGAAAGGGATGCCATGAAGCAAGCTGATTCTGAGCACAAAATGAAGTAGATTTTAATGGAGAAAATGCTCAGCTGGTCTGGTTTATATATATATATTTTTTCCAATGGTACAGACTTACTATTAGGTGGGGAAAATGTGTGTCAAAGTGGAATCCATCAAAGTCCCTCTGCCCCTCCTGCTTTCGTTCTCATTACCTCCTGCTCAGCAGAGGTAGTGTGGGAGTCAAAGCTCAGCAGCCTTCAAGAGGTCATGGGGAAAGGCTCAGTACTATAGCTGAGCTACAGTGCTGACCTCGTTGTTCCCCGGTTGGTTCTTCTGCTACCATTTCATCAACTTGTCTAGCAGTTGTACTGTATTTCACACAGAGCAGAAGAGTGGGATTCAATTCACATTGGCTCACATTGCTCTCCACATTAATAAGAAAATGATGCTTCAAGGACTATTATAAATACCCTTTACTTGCCCAACATTAGCTGAATTCTAGGGTGTCCCCTGGTATGGATGTCCTGTCTTTAGTCTGTATCCCTTGTTGGAGACTTTCCCATTAATTTTGGGAGTATGTGGCACCTATAATTATGTCAAACTCACACAGAAAAAAAAGAGAATCCACAGATGTAATTGAGCTTACTAAGCTGAGGACAATAAATTAATGAGAAGGGAAATATCCTAAAAGACCTGGTCTAATATCAGGAGTTAACATAGATTTTTTTTTTACATTTGTATCTAAAGGCCCAAGAAACATAGACTAGACAATTACACTAGAAGGTATCCCCTGCTGACCTTGAAAGAGGATGAGGACGCATCATAAACCTGTAGTCCTCCACAAGCAGATGACAATGATCTTTGCATAATTGCTAGCAAAATCCTGGAATGTCAATCTTATAACCAAATGGAACTGAACTCTCCTAATAGCCTAATGAGACATTAATACCTAATGGGCTAGTGAGATGGATCATCAGGTAAAGGCACTTACCACCAAAAGTTGCAACCTTGAGTTTGATCTACATCCAATATGAGTTCAGGCTCTGGGATCCACAGGGTAGGAGAGAACTGTCTTATACAAGTCATTATGTGACCTTCACATACTCACCATGATACATGTGTGCTCCCCTAGCATAGATAGATAGATAGATAGATAGATAGATAGATAGATAGATAGATGTAATTTTTTCAAATGTATAATATCATCTTAAGCCCAAGGTGAGCTTACAGTTATAGCTAACAACTTGATTTTAGCTTACTGTCTTAGTTTGGTTTCTATTGCTGCAATAAAACACTGACCAAAAACAAGTTAGAGGAAAGAAAGTGTTTATTTCATCTTATAACTCCCAGATTACAGTCTACCACATAGGGTAGTCTGGGGAGGAATTGAAGCAGAGGCCACGAAGGACCACTGTTTAGTGGCTTGCCCTGCCTACTTTCTTATACATCCAGGACCAGATTAAAAACTACCCACAGTAAGATGGGAACTTCTACATCAATCATTAATAGAGAAAATTCCCCATGGCCTTGCCTACAAGCCAGCTTGATGGAAGTGTTTTCTCAGTTGGGGCTATCTCTCTCCTGAGTTTGTAGGAAGCTGAAAAAAGCTTACCCAGAACAGCTAAAGGAGACACTAAGTGGAAAACTGAGCTAAACCAAGCCAAAGTTTCTGATCTCCAGATATGGTTACATAATTAATATTATACTAAGTCCCTAAATTTACAACAATTTTTCACATCTGCAACAAAATATATTTCTACTTTTATTAGACTGATGGCCAATCTAAAGAGAATTCTGCAGGCTGTGTAGGTTTTGCACTGTTACAGGAAACTAGTAAGCTAAACACTTGAAGAGCAAGTTGACTCTCCTAAGAGAGTGCGCCATGGGAGTTTGATGTGGGACTTCTTAAGAACAATATGAACAGAACTCAAAAAGTACAAGGAGCATTTGAGAATGAAAAGACAGGCAGGAGTAAGCCACCACCAAACTGAAGCCATGGGTTTCCTTTCCCAACAAATTTTATGAATGAATGGACTGGGAGTAATAATAATAACTGTGTCTTAGAAGTGTGCAGGTTACAAAAACTATCCTGACCAGAGTACCAGGTAGCAGAACCATTACTTGGTGAGTATAGACCAAACTTTGCTTGCTAGGCAGCTTTGATGTGATTCAGGACATTCTTATAAGAAAGAAACTTTAGGCTGTAAGTGGATGCAAATGATGCTATTTAATTGCTAATTTAGTCATGGAAGTGGGCTTGAACAAGAGTATATCCCTGTGGCTTGGCATGAAGAGATGTAGATAACACTGGGTACCATAGGAAAATGCCAAAGGCCGGCTCCAGTGCTCTGGTTCTGTCTTGAACGTAGCCAAGGGGGAAGAGTGTCAGTGGGGGCAGTACTTTATCTTATGAGAGATTAGGGTTGCTTTCTATAATAACATAACCTGTCTTGGTTTTAAGTTACTCTGAGGTCAGAAGCTGTAGGCCTCTGGACCTATTAGCACTTGTTGCTAACAGTAGGGAGATTAGGTAAAGGATTTATTGCTAGTGCTCTCTTCTCTTGCCAGGCAAGCCCTTTACTGACTTGGATGGTTAACTCTTTGTGAGCCAGAGAAGAAGGAAAGGAAAAGAGTTAAAATCTTTTACACAGGCAAATATGTTCAGATCACATTCGCATTTACACATTAATACATTAACATGTTGGTTGAGCCAAACCACCTATCTCATACATACCACAAGAATTCTTGCATGCTTACATACACATGTACGTATTTGGATGGATAGGTGGATGGATGACCAGATTAATGTATGTGTGTATGGATAGACGGATGGATGGATGGATATATGGATGAATATATGGATGGATATATGGATGGATATATGGATGGATGGATGAATGGATGGATGGGGCAGAGGCCAAACTGTCCAACCACTGTAATTCTTTTCTCTGGCCTTTTTATACCTTGTTATACAAAAATAAGTTTTTTAGAAAATTACCCTCATAGATAAAATGTTTCATACAATGGGAGTAACAGACAGATATAAATAACAAGTTTATACTACAAGCTCCTTATAATTTCAAAGCAACAGTTTTCACATGGCCTTGCTTTACCATGGTGCATACCTGTGGCTTTATCCTTGGACCTAAACGATTTTCCTTGAACACAAATTTGTCCCAAGACTATTACTCTTTCTAGTGTGATTATGAAAGCCCATTATATTTCTTAATATGCAACCTTTACTTAACTATATTAGGAATGTGCACATTCTATTCTTAACTCTAAATTTATTACTTCTTTCTAGCAAAGCAACTAAGACTATCTCTTAAAACTCTTTATAGAAATTCTATAAAATCATTAATTCATCTAAACGTCATTGATTCATGAAAGTTCATCTTTATGTTGATCTGCAGGAAATTTGCTCATCAGGGTGGGCTAATGCCCAGGGATTATTATGTGAATTTAACAATGACAGGAAAGGCAAATAATCAATAAGAAGCAATCCTGAGATGAAGTCTCTTTGGGACCTTGTCTCATAGAGCTCACCCATCACAGAACTTGCAAAAGAGGTGGGACACCCCCAGAAAGGCTACCTGCTAGCCTTAGCCTATCCTAGATGGCTCCTGACAGGCAAACCCATGTAGCCCATGCTGGTCTTAAACTCATGTTCCTTCAATTTCTGCTTCCTAAATACAGAGATGATACATGTATGCTTAAATTTTCAATCTCTCTCTCTCTCTCTCTCTCTCTCTCTCTCTCTCTCTCTCTCTCTGTGTGTGTGTGTGTGTGTGTGTGTGTGTGTGTGTGTGTGTGTGTGTGTGTGTGTTTTGAGGCATGGTTTCTCTATGTTACAACCTGGCTGTCCTGTACTAGCTTTGTAGAACACAGGCTAGCCTCAAACACACAAAGATTCACATGCCTTTGCTTCCTGAGAGTGGCAATTAAAAGCATGCACCAAATGCCTGGGCTAGAGTTTCACTTTTAAAATGACATTGTTATTATTTTTTAAAAATCTAAGATATACTAAACTGAGCATGAAAAATATATGATCTCTTTTGACCCTGTTCATGTCCAAGACATTCTTAAATCACTATATCACTTTTTCTTATTGGTGTTAATGTTATTATTGTTTATTTATTCTTAATTATGACCTGTAAATAAAATTAACAAACACTTTAATATTCTTTCCTGAATGTGAGAGATTGTAGTTCTTTAATGAGTGCCTCTTTTGACAATAGACAAGTAATTAAATTGGTTGTCGTAATCTGAAAACTTTACCTAAACTGTAACGTGAATATTTAATTTCTTAACGTAATGATTCTTTTAAAGTAAAAGAAGAACAATCTGTTTTCTTACCTTTTCGTTTTAGGTTTAAAATCAGTTTTTATCCGACCTCTTAGCCGAGTCGTTAATTCTACTACTCCATGTGTTGCTGTTGTAGAGGATCTAGGTTCATGTTCCCAGTACCCACATGGAGATTCACAACTGTCTGTAACTCTAGTCTCAATGTGTCCTTTTCTGACCTCTCCTTTTACCAGGCATGTACATGGTTTACACACATGCACAAAGACAAACAGACCATATGCACAAAATAGTAAATAAATTTATCTTTAAAATACTAAAAAACAAAAGGAGGAAGGAAGGAAGGAAGGAAGGAAGGAAGGAAGGAAGGAAGGAAGGAAGGAAGGGAGGAGAGAGAGAGAGAGAGAAAGAAAGAAAGAAAGAAAGAAAGAAAGAAAGAAAGAAAGAAAGTAAGAAAGAAAGAAAGAGGAAGGAAGAAGAAAAACAAATGACCTGGGAGGACACACGAGAAAAAATAAAGAGCATTTGCAAAGTTTAAATCATTGTAATGAACTGCAATTCCAAAAGCACAAGTTAGGACAAAAATATATTTTTAAATGTGAGGGTCTTCATCTTTCCACAACAGCGATATTATTCAAATTCAAGACCCAAAGTATGATTTCCCCACTGATCAGGAATAACACTTAGCCTCAAGCTTCACCCAGTAAACTTTGGACAAAAGAAACCAACAGAAATCCTCCCAGGAGTGATATACAAGTGTGTCATTTCAAATTAAGTATAAATAAAACCGTCACTAATGTAGAGGAACAGGAGTTGGGCCACCATCTAATCATTAGGTGAGTATTGTGCTGATATACACGGCGTAGCAGAGAACTCATTTGTTGAGCAACTTCCATGGTGCACATTAAATACAAAATGAGAGACAGTTCTGTGTGTGGCTGAGACAGAACAAAACAAATTGGTCCATTCACACCTTTGGGCATTCTGCCCAAAAAGAGATTGTTTCTAGAAAATATCATCAGCCCTGACATACACTGTGTCAGGGCTTGCTTGTCTTCTTATGTATGAATCCAAGAGTAATCAATCCCATAAATTAATCTGGAAAGCTAAATAAACTATTACAAGGGACCTTTCGATTAGGAATGAAGTCAGAAATGAGTACAACACAAACATACCAAGGAGAGGCAATTAAATACAAACAAGCACCATTTCAATAACTGTAATTAATTCCAAGTAGATTGCTTTGGGATAATTTGTCTTAAGTGTGGCCTCCTTGAACATTTGGTGATTTTTTTTTTTTGCCATTTTATTTCCCAGGAAACCACAGTTTTTTGATATAGGTTATGCAGGTTGTCACAGGTATTTTGGACCTTTTTTCTACTGTGGTTTGTGTCAGCCTGGGAATCACAACACTTCAAATGGAATGCTGAAAGAATAAGTATTAAGGTGGAAGGGCTTTGACTTATGAAGAAAACCTGCAGAATGGACCTAATAGATATTTACAGTGTGTTTCACTCAAGCACAAAAGATTATGCTTTCTTCTCAGCACCTCATGGAACCTTCTCCAAAATTGACCATATACTCAGTCACAAAGAGAGCCCTCACAGACACAAGAAGATTGGAATAATCCCTTGTGATCAAGTCATCATAGATCAGAACTGGATTTCAATAACAACAAAATAACACAAAGCCTACAAACTCATGGGAGAACAATACAAAGCATCAATAAAACTAAAAGTTGGTCCTTTGAAAAAATAAACAAGATCGACCCTTAGCCAAACTAACTAAAAGGCAGAGAAACAGTGTACAAATTAACAAAATCAGAAAGGAAAAGGGAGACATAACAACAGACATTGAGGATATATATATATATATATATATATATATATATATATATATATATCTTGGTGTAACTCTAACCAAACAAGTGAAAGATCTGTATGACAAGAACTTCAAGTCCCTGAAGAAAGAACTAAAGAAGATATCAGAAGATGGAAAGATCTCCCATGCTAATGGATTGGTAGGATTAACATAGAAAAAATTGGCCATCTTACCAAAAATCAACCTACAGTTTCAGAGCAATTCCCATCAAGCTTCCAACAGAAAGCTTTACAGATCTTAAAAGAACAATTCTCAACTTTATAGGGAAAAGCAAAACAAAAAACCCCATAATAGCTAAAACACTCCTGTAAAATAAAAAATTTCTAGATTTATCACTACCCCCGATTTCAAGCTGTAATGCAGAACAAGAGTAATAAAACCTGCATGGCATTGGTATAGAACATATATGTTGATTAATGAAATCAAATTGAAGACTCAAAAATAAACCTACATACCTATCGAATCTTGATTTTTGACAAAGAAGCCAAAAAATATACAATGGAAAAAAGAAAGTATCTTTAACAAATGGTACAAGTCTAACTGGCTACCTGCATGTGGAAGAATGAAAATAGATCCATATTTATCACCTTGCACAAAGCACAAGTCCAAGTGGATCAAAGACCCAGCATAAAACCAGATACACCTAATCTAATAGGAGAGAAAGTGGGAAATAGCCCTGAACTCAATGGTACAGGAGACAACTTCCTGAATCAATCAATCAAGCTCTGAGAGCAAGAACTGATAAACTGTACCTCATGAAAGTGAAAAGCTTCTGTAAGGCAAAAGACACTGTCAATAGGACAAAATGGCAGCCTACAGAATGAGAAAAAAATCTTCACCAACCCTATATCTGACAGAGGGCTAATATATAAAATATATAAAGAACTTAAGAAGATATATACCAAAAATTTGGAATCACCATGCCTGACCTCAAGCTGTACTACAGAGCAATCATAACAAAAACTGGTACAGCAACAGACAGGTAGATCAATGGAATAGGATCGAAGACCCAGAAATGAATCCACACACCTATGGTCACCTGATCTTTGACAAGGGAGCTAAAACTATCCAGTGGAAAAAAGACAGCCTTTTCAACAAATGGTGCTGGCACAACTGGCAGCTATCATGTAGAAGACTGGGAATTGATCCATTCTTATCTCCNAGAAAACTGTTATCTGTTCATTAATTTAACCAACAGCATTAGACTTTTGAAATGGATTTGACATTGCACTTATAAATTAAAGAATTGCATTACTAAGAAAATTTCATTTTCTTCTTGTTAGACAAAAGAATGGAAAAGCAAAATCCAAATTTTAGTCAAAAATAGGCTGGAGAATCGGCTCAGCAATTAAGATGATGAGTATGTGTTGCTGTTGTAGAGGATCTAGGTTCATGTTCCCAGTACCCACATGGAGATTCACAACTGTCTGTAACTCTAGTCTCAATGTGTCCTTTTCTGACCTCTCCTTTTACCAGGCATGTACATGGTTTACACACATGCACAAAGACAAACAGACCATATGCACAAAATAGTAAATAAATTTATCTTTAAAATACTAAAAAACAAAAGGAGGAAGGAAGGAAGGAAGGAAGGAAGGAAGGAAGGAAGGAAGGAAGGAAGGAAGGAAGGAAGGAAGGAAGGAGAGAGAAAGAAAGAAAGAAAGAAAGAAAGAAAGAAAGAAAGAAAGAAAGAAAGAAAGAAAGAGGAAGGAAGAAGAAAAACAAATGACCTGGGAGGATACACGAGAAAAAATAAAGAGCATTTGCAAAGTTCAAATCATTGTAATGAACTGCAATTCCAAAAGCACAAGTTAGGACAAAAATATATTTTTAAATGTGAGGGTCTTCATCTTTCCACAACAGCGATATTATTCAAATTCAAGACCCAAAGTATGATTTCCCCACTGATCAGGAATAACACTTAGCCTCAAGCTTCACCCAGTAAACTTTGGACAAAAGAAACCAACAGAAATCCTCCCAGGAGTGATATACAAGTGTGTCATTTCAAATTAAGTATAAATAAAACCATCACTAATGTAGAGGAACAGGACTTGGGCCACCATCTAATCATTAGGTGAGTATTGTGCTGATACACACGGCGTAGCAGAGAACTCATTTCTTGAGCAACTTCCATGGTGCACATTAAATACAAAATGAGAGACAGTTCTGTGTGTGGCTGAGACAGAACAAAACAAATTGGTCCATTCACACCTTTGGGCATTCTGCCCAAAAAGAGATTGTTTCTAGAAAATATCATCAGCCCTGACATACACTGTGTCAGGGCTTGCTTGTCTTCTTATGTATGAATCCAAGAGTAATCAATCCTCTAAATTAATCTGGAAAGCTAAATAAACTATTACAAGGGACCTTTCGATTAGGAATGAAGTCAGAAATGAGTACAACACAAACATACCAAGGAGAGGCAATTAAATACAAACAAGCACCATTTCAATAACTGTAATTAATTCCAAGTAGATTGCTTTGGGATAATTTGTCTTAAGTGTGGCCTCCTTGAACATTTGTTGATATTTTTTTTTGTCATTTTATTTCCCAGGAAACCACAGTTTTTTGATATAGGTTATGCAGGTTGTCACGGGTATTTTGGACCTTTTTTCTACTGTGGTTTGTGTCAGCCTGGGAATCACAACACTTCAAATGGAATGCTGAAAGAATAAGTATTAAGGTGGAAGGGCTTTGACTTATGAAGAAAACCTGCAGAATGGACCTAATAGATATTTACAGTGTGTTTCACTCAAGCACAAAAGATTATGCTTTCTTCTCAGCACCTCATGGAACCTTCTCCAAAATTGACCATATACTCAGTCACAAAGAGAGCCCTCACAGACACAAGAAGATTGGAATAATCCCTTGTGATCAAGTCATCATAGATTAGAACTGGATTTCAATAACAACAAAATAACAGAAAGCCTACAAACTCATGGGAAAACAATACAAAGCATCAATAAAACTAAAAGTTGGTCCTTTGAAAAAATAAACAAGATCGACCCTTAGCCAAACTAACTAAAAGGCAGAGAAACAGTGTACAAATTAACAAAATCAGAAAGGAAAAGGGAGACATAACAGACATTGAGGATATATATATATATATATATATATATATATATATATATATATATCTTGGTGTAACTCTAACCAAACAAGTGAAAGATCTGTATGACAAGAACTTCAAGTCCCTGAAGAAAGAACTAAAGAAGATATCAGAAGATGGAAAGATCTCCCATGCTAATGGATTGGTAGGATTAACATAGAAAAAATTGGCCATCTTACCAAAAATCAACCTACAGTTTCAGAGCAATTCCCATCAAGCTTCCAACAGAAAGCTTTACAGATCTTAAAAGAACAATTCTCAACTTTATAGGGAAAAGTAAAACAAAAAACCCATAATAGCTAAAACACTCCTGTAAAATAAAAAATTTCTAGATTTATCACTACCCCTGATTTCAAGCTGTAATGCAGAACAAGAGTAATAAAACCTGCATGGTATTGGTATAGAACATATATGTTGATTAATGAAATGAAATTGAAGACTCAAAAATAAACCCACATACCTATGGAATCTTGATTTTTGACAAAGAAGCCAAAAAATATACAATGGAAAAAAGAAAGTATCTTTAACAAATGGTGCAAGTCTAACTGGCTACCTGCATGTGGAAGAATGAAAATAGATCCATATTTATCACCTTGCACAAAGCACAAGTCCAAGTGGATCAAAGACCCAGCATAAAACCAGATACACCTAATCTAATAGGAGAGAAAGTGGGAAATAGCCCTGAACTCAATGGTACAGGAGACAACTTCCTGAATCAATCAATCAAGCTCTGAGAGCAAGAACTGATAAACTGGACCTCAAGAAAGTGAAAAGCTTCTGTAAGGCAAAAGACACTGTCAATAGGACAAAATGGCAGCCTACAGAATGAGAAAAAAATCTTCACCAACCCTATATCTGACAGAGGGCTAATATATAAAATATATAAAGAACTTAAGAAGATATATACCAAAAATTGAAATAACCCAATTAAAAATGGAATACATAGAGGAATCAGAATAGCTGAGAATCACTTAAAGAAATGTTCAACGTCTTTAGGGATGCATCAGAGAAATACATATTAAAGCGACCCTGAGATTCCATCTTACAGAATGGAAGATCAGAATGGCTAAGATCAAAAGCTCAAGCAACAGCACACACTGGTGAGGATGTGGAAAAAGAGGAACCCACCTCTATTGCTGGTGGGAGTGCAAACTTACACAACACTGGAAATCAATCTAGCTCTTTCTCAGAAAACTGGCAATAGTTCTACCTCAAGACCCAGATATACCACTCCTGGGCTCCCAAAAGATGCTCCACCATCCCAGAAGAGCATGTGCTTCACTATGTTCATAGCAGCTTTATTCATAACAGCCAGGAGCTGGAAACAACCCAGATTACCCCAACTGAAGAATGGATACAGAAACTGTGATATATTTACAAAATGGAATATTACTCAGTTATTAAAAAAAATATCATGAATTTTGCATGCAAATGGATGGAACTGGATAATATCCTGAGTGAGGTAACCCAGACATAAAAAGGCATGCCTGATATGTACAACTTATAAGTGGATATTAGCCATAAAGTAACAGGATACAGTGATACATTCCACAGACCCAAAGGAGCTAAACAAGAAGGGAGACCCAAACAAAGATACTTGAATCTCACTTAGAAGGGGGAAGAAACAATCATAGAATGGAGGCAGATGAAGGGAGGAAACTGGGTAAGAAGGAGGATGTGAGGGGTCATGATCAGGTATAGGGAGAGACAGGAGAGAGGGCCTGAGGGTCTGGAGAATTAGTGTAAATAGGCACCTGTTGAGGGGGAAGGGGTTGGGATATGCCAGAGACCTGGAATAGGGGAGGTTCCCAGGAGTCTATGGGAGTGACTTCAACTGAGACTCATAGCAGTAGGGCTATAGAACCTGAAGTGAGAACTTCAGGTAGCTAGGCAAGACCCCAGGGGAGAAAGAGCACCAACCAACCCACAAAACTTTAAACCCAAAATTTGTTTGGTCTAAAAAAGATGGAGCAGAGACTGAAGGAATAACTGGCAACTTGAGACCCATCCCATGGGCAAGCACCAACCCCTGACACTATTAATGATACTCTGTTATGTTTGCAGACAGGAGCCTAGCATAAATTGTCCTCTGAGAAGCTCCACCCAGCAACTGATGGAAACAGATGTGGAGAGCAAACATTAGACAGAACTTGGGGAGTCTTATGGAAATGTTGGGGGAAGGATACAGGAACCCAGAGGAATAGGAATTCCACAGGAAGGTCAACAGCGCCAACTAGCCTGGACCCTTGGGAGGCTCTCTAGACAGATCCACCAATTAAAGAGCATACACAGACTGAATCATACGTATATAATGGATGTGTAGCTTCCATTATATATGTCTTCATGTGGGTTCCCCAACTATTGGAGCAGCAGCTGTCCCTAAATCTCTTCCCTGTATGTGGATCCAGTTGCCCTAACTGGACTAGGCTCAGCCTCAGAGGGAGAGGATGGGCTTAGTCCTGCAGTGATCTGATGTGCTAGGGAG
The DNA here is from genome assembly GCA_902729485.2 of Mus minutoides. Classification (NCBI taxonomy): domain Eukaryota; kingdom Metazoa; phylum Chordata; class Mammalia; order Rodentia; family Muridae; genus Mus; species Mus minutoides. Next base: position 42,784 of record LR749791.1, on the reverse strand, counting down.
TGGGAAATACCCAGGGGAGAATGCTCCCTTCTCAGAGAACGGGGGAAGCAGGATAGGGTGGGAGGCTGTTTGAGGGGAAACGGGAGCAAAGGGGGCAGTGATCTGGATGTAAATTCAATAAACAAATAAATAAATTAGTTAATCTCAAAAATAAAAATAGAAAAGAAACCCTGCAGAAGTGCCAGCATGAATGCGAGTCAAACTGCACACACTAAGATGCACCGTTAAGGAACATAAACCATCATTCTTGTGGAAACAGAAAACAGCCTCCGCAACAGTTAACTCAAGACCTTTTTCTTTCTCATTTTTGCCCTATTGCCAGAAATAACCTTTATTGACTGTTGTTAGCTTTGCTCAGAGTGGAATGTCACCTCCCAGGAGGAACACTCCTGAGATTTTTGCCTGTGTCTTAGTCATAAAGTTTTCTATTTACAGAGAGAAACTCAAACACCTCAACAAGGAACCATGCCGCATATATAATGTGATGAGAAAGAAAGGGAAGTAATGACAGTAACTGTGACAGAGATCTATTAGGAAAGCAGAGAATAGGTGACCATTGACTCCCTGGCTGACCTTAGGAAACACTTGGAGGCTCAATTACACTGAGAAGTGGACAGGTAAGGATCACCTGTCAATTATGTAGACATAGGTCTAACCTGGGTGCAGACTTCCTGACTTAATTAGTCTGATACAAGCTGGAAGAATTTGTTTACAATTCTGGGTCTTACCAGATAGATCTCTCTCTCTCTCTCTCTCTCTCTCTCTCTCTCTCTCTCTCTCTCTCTCTCTCTCAAACACACACACACACACACACACACACACACACACACATATCTCATCAGAGCTCTCTCTCTCTCTCTCATCTCATCAGAGCTAGTCTTTTAGTCCATACTGTGCTGCTATGACAGCCCTAGGAAGTCAAAGTGCATCATGGCAAACATCTCAAGAAGGCCTCTGAGCCCTGGGTATCATAGCATGGCAGAGGTTTAAGGGCAAGGGTGAGATAGGAGGAGAGAGGCAGAGCAGGAAGATGGTCTTCATACATAACAATCCTGCTTTCAGGATATCTGATTCAAATGATAATGGCCTTAATCCATCCATATAATGAAAAACCACTCAGACCCGCACCCAATTTCTTTGTATTGGCTATCAAACCCCAAACACATGAGTTTGGAAGTCAACATGGAAAACATAGTAGTCAGTTCATAGTAAAATCATGACACAAGGGGTAATTTTCCATAAAGTGGCCACAGGCTGCAAATATATATATATATCACATATATATAATACATATATGTGTGTATGTATATATTTATATGTATATACATATATGTGTGTATGTATACATATATGTATGTATGTGTCTGTATTTATATATATAATTGTAAATATATATATATATATGTGTGTGTGTGTATATGTATATATATATATATATATATATATATATATATATATATATATATATGGTCAGCTAGCTTAAGCAGGACACTGAAATTTGAACTGAGAGCTCACAATCTTATGCCTTCAATGCCAGATATATATTCTTCAGTATTTCTTCAGGGCTGGACTTACTAAGCTACTTGATTAATCAAATCTAATTGCCCTTAATTTGAATATACAAAATCCAGTGATAGGTTGCCATTTTACTAACTCTTTCTGGAAATGCTTATATATGGCAATAAAACATTGGGTTCAAGAGAGTGAAATCTGGAGTAAGCAGGCTTTGTTTTGTTATGTACATTTTGTCACCAGCATGGGGACCTCGGAATTGTCTGAGGAAAAGTTAGAATTGTAGCATAAATAGGCTGGAATATTAAACTCCAAAGTAGCAGAGAAACGTTCTGCAAAGGAAAAGATGGTGAATAGTTTAGACTTTGCAGAGAGTATGGTCTTTGTTGAACTACTAAACTATTTACATAGAAAAGTAGCCCTAAGTAAAAGATGGTGAATAGGGGTGGTTTGTTCTAATAAACCATTTGTTTAGAAATAGGTATCAGGCCAGTTTAGGCCTCATGACTTATCATTTGCTGATTCCTTCTTTATTTAAATGAAAAGTATGCACCAATTATTCACCTGTCTCAGGTACAACTGTCAGATGCTTGAGAAAAATATAGTTTTACTTAAAAGAACAGTTTCCTCTGTGTGTATGTATATGTGTGTGTGTGCTTGTGTACATTCATATATATTATTCAATGAACATGGATACATGATCAGAAATCATTTCTTGGGCAAAGTTTATCCTTGTACAAACATAGAGTATATTTATACAGACTTTGGCTATAATGTTACTGTCTGTTCACTCCCATATGTGGTTCTTCATCCATGAAATGACTACATAATCATAACCTATATACAGTATTCATTAATATATGTATACATATATTTACATAAATAAATGTATAGAACTGTTTACAATACTCTTAGAATTAAAATATTTCCTTGTAGAATTGTGTTATATGGATTTAGATAAACCAAAAGTATATTTTCGAGAATGTTCTTCTTGTACACTGGTTTAGTATTAGCCACAAAAGACATTTTGTATGAGAGCTGGAAACATATGGGAACTTGCACTGGCTTAAGATAGCCAACAAACTCTCCACATTAGTATGGTGCTGATGCCACCATTGTTCATGTATGCTGATACTCAATCTTGTTATAAGGAAGGAGGAAGAGCCCCAGACTCAGACTGTGTCCTTTACATAGACCCCACCAAGTTCTCTAAATCCTGACCAGGCTCATATTCAGCTCCTTTGTAGAAGGATGCCATGTTTTCTATAGGAGGCTATACACACTGTCTATTGCTGTGAAGAGACACCATGACCATAGCAAGCTTATAAAGGAAAGGATTTAACTGAGCCTGGACTTAGTTCAGAGGTTTAGTCAATTGCCATCATGGCAGGAAACATGGAAGCACAAAGCAAAACGTGGTGCTGGAGCTGCAGCTGAGAGTTCAATGCTGAGATTAACAGAAAGCAGGAAGATGAGCATCTGAGATCTCAAAGCCCAGCAGCAGTGATACACTTCCTGCAACTAAGCAATGCCTACTCCAACAAGGCCAAAGCTCCCAATAGGACCACTCTATCAGCCTATGGGAAGAACCTTTTTCATTCATACCAACACACACACCATAGAATTTATAGGTGTACAGGTAGTAAGTGGGAGATGCAAGCTCAAACCCCCTTTCCTGATTCTCTCATTCTTGTTTTCTCTAATATCTAATATCTGAACATGGATACAGGATCAGAAATCATTTCTTGGGCAAATTTTATCCTTGTACAAACATAGAGTATATTTATACAGACTATGACTATAATGTTTTATTTTCTTAAATATTTTCTTTATTTCCATTTCAAATGTTATCCCCTTTCCTAGTTTCCTCTCTGAAAATCCCCTATCCCTTCCCCCCCTCCCCTGCTCATCAACCCACCCACTCCTGCTTCCTGGCCCTGGCATCCCCCTATACTGCAGCATAGAACCTTCCCAGGACCAAGGGCCAATCCTCCCATTGATGACTGACTAGGCCATCCTCTGCTCCATGTGCAGCTAGAGCCATGAATCCCACCATGTGTTTTCTTTGATTGGTGATTTAGACCTAGGGAGCTCTGAGGGTACTGGTTGGTTCATATTGTTGTTTCTCCTATGGGGCTGCAAATCCCTTCAGCTCCTTGAGTACTTTCTCTAGCTTCTTCATTGGGGACCCTGTGCTCCAGCCAATGAATCGCTGTGAGCATCCACTTCTGTATTTGTCAGGCACTGGCAGAGCCTCTCAGGTGACAGTTTTATGAGGCTTCTGTCAGCAACCTCTTGTTGGCATCTGCAATAGTGTCTGGGTTTGGTGGTTGTTTATGCCCCAGGTGGGGCAGTCTCTGGATGGTCATTCCTTCAGTCTCTGCTCCAAACTTTAACTCTGTAACTCCTTCCGTGGGTATTTTGTTCCCCCTTCTAAGAAGGTTCAAAGTATCCACACTTTGGTCTTCCTTCTTCTTGAGTTTCATGTGTTTTGCAAATTGTATCTTGCAATCTTTTACCTACCATCAATACTGGCTCTAGACCCAGCACAGATATAATGAATATATAATGGTTTATATGTCTGTTTATATAATTAATCATCCACTCTTCATAGCCAAGACAATCTTGATTTTCTGATAAAACCTTAACTGGCATATGTAATATCCCATTTAAAGAAGAGGTACAGAATTATTAATAAACCAATAGTACTAGTGTTTTAAATATCATAATTATGATGAAACTTACTTTTTCTTTCTAACCATCACACCATTCCTTTCAACCCCAGATATCTATAAATGCTAGACTCTATACAATGATGATCTTTTGCTTACAAAGAATAAACCCAGCTTTGTTTTCCTTTCCTATAGGATCAATGATGCACATTAGTGAGATGGGTAGCTAGGGGACCGGTGTAGCAACCTATTGCCCCCTAACTAAGCAAAACCATCTGGCCTTTAGAGAAATTGAACCCACAATACTGACCTCAATTAACACTGGATTTTAATCAGTTGAAGAAATAAAAGCTGTAATTAATGCAAGTGCCTCTTCCAAATTCCTACAAACTAAAATATTACACTCATATTTGCCTTCCAAAGCTCCAAAACTCATTCTTTTGTATAAGGTGTGATGAAAGCTATGGATCATAGTATCATCACTGTAACCTGAATGATGGGCAGGGATTATATTTTCTAGCTCGTCGTGATTCTCTTCACAAACCTGTAATAGGTTAGAGAAGAAAATGACTTCCAGAGATATAAGTGGCGCAGTTGTTTATTAAAGAAAATTCATGTCCTCTGCCTCTCATCACAAGCCACCTTGCCCTGTAGTCCTCCTGAGCTCCATTGAAAAGACGTACATTCTTTTGATCATACTTCACATATGTGCAATGAATTAAGTTCTGTGACTTGATAAAAATTGTGTAAAATTATATTCAAATTTCATGCATCTGAGTGACTTGACAAATCATGTAGTTTTATACTTTTTGATATTCTCAATTTCCACTTTTGTGGCATTTAGAAGGCAGAGAGAGCTGTTTTCTTGAAAATCGCCATCTTTTCCAACTTCCTAATTGCTTTGGTTGTACATAGCTGTTTGTCTTCTAGACTCAGCGCATTGACTTCAAATGACTTTTAACAAATATCCCTCATATGCTTTTTGATGAACCCATTCATTTGTGTTTGTTTCTACTACCCTATAGACAGCCTCAGGCAAGAACAAAATTTAATGGCTACAAGTCACAAGATAAAGATTATATACAGTCTTTCAAGTTTCCTTTTCTGTTTTAGCACATATGATGTTGTATGTCTCTGTTGAAACTAGAGTGCTTCTATTGAAAAGCTTTAAGATATCAATTGGTAGATGTAGATAAATGGGATGCAAACTTCAGTGTGTGTGAAATGGTATAGTTTTATGTCAATTGGTAAGATTTTAGAGATGCATTTTTCAAATTGTAATATTCTGATAATAGCTGTCCTAAAAAGTCAGACTATAATCTCTAAAACATGTAAATATAAAAAGGGTCATTGAAGATGCTAGTAAGTCATCTAAGACTATGTCTTAGACCCTAAATGCAATCATGTGTCTTCTAAGAGAGAGAGTGAGGATGAAACACTCAGAAGACAAAGACAAAGCATTATGAAATTGTAAGGATGCACTGAAGTGATGTAGCCTGAAATCCAGTTGCTAAGAAAACACCAAATAGACTATATGCTTTCTTTATGCCTTCAGAACGGAATTAAGTCCTGCCAATTCCCTGCCAATTTGTAGCCTTTTCTAGCCACTATAATGTTTGAACAATACATATATTTTTCTAAGTCACCAAGTTGATAGCATTATGTTTTTGAAGCTACAGGAAATAAATGCACATCATTTTCTACATGATTGAACACCCAAGATGACAGATAGATCCTTCCAACCCCAGAAGAGCAGAACCAACTGAAAAAAAGGAGGATACAGCTCTCATTAGGAAAGATGAAGCAAGGACTGGAGAGATGGCTCAGTGGCTAAGAGCACTGACTGCTCTACCAGAGGTCCTGAGATCAATTCCCAGTAAACACATGGTGGTTCACAACCATCTGTAATAGGATCTGATGCCCTCTTCTGGTGTCTGAAGACAGTGACAGTGTACTCATATAAATGAAATAAATCTTCTTAAAAAGGAAAGATAAAGCAAAAGATTTTTATAACTTATTTATCAACTCAAAGAAGATAGCATCTTGCCCTGTTCCCCTGCCTACCCACTCCCACGTCTTGGCCCTGGCGTTTCCCTGTATTGGGGTATATAAAGATTGCAATACCAAGGGGCCTCTTACTATTTTTAAGTGCAAAGCAAGTAACAGTCTTATTTTGATTTAAAAAAAAATAGCTAAGAGTAAGGGAGAGACTGTCTTTCACCTGTCCCTGGGATACTGAAAATAGTGGAACACAAGAAGAGTTCAGAGTAGCAGCTTGCAGATAAGTCAGAGGGGGAGAAATAACTTGATTCTATAGCAGCTGCTGCTTCCCATGTGATCGAAAAACAAACAACAACAACAACAACAACAACAAAAAAAAACCAAGAGCAAATGTTTCCTGTAGACAATCTAATCGCTAAAGTCATCACTTGAAACAAAAGAAAATAGCTATTGCCCAAGAACAGCACTGGAACCTTGTATACCTGATATTTCTCTGTTTGGAAGACACATAGTATCCAAAGATAAAGTTATGTAAATCTAGACTGGGAAGCATACTGTGATATAGCAAGAATACTGGGGTGAGGGAAATTGCTCTGTGACTAATGACATTCCTTTGCCCTTCAGGAGCCCCTCATTCAGTTTTCATACAATATATTTTCCTCTCCCCAACCTCCTCCCAAATCTTCCCCATTCCCCTACCCACCCAACTTTAATATTCTTTCTCTCTTTCAAAAATGCATCAAGGGTGTGGAGGAGATGTAAAAACAAAATTTTTTTTAAAAAATAGCAAAAAGTCAAATAATGTCAAAACAAAATAAAATGAAACAAAGTCATCCCGGAAAAAGTAAAATTAAATAGTGAGCTAATTTTGAGTTGGCTAACCACTCCTAAACATGTGGCCTGCCCTGCAGTGTGGTTGACACTCTGTTAATGAAGACTGTAACTTTAGTGATTAGTGAAGGGACTCTACCTAGCACTGCAAACATGGCTCTAGCGGGCCTTACCCTTTTCCCCATTTTCTCAACCTTGCTGAAAAACTGTTAGATTACATTCCTAAGGTCCATTCCTTTGTTTGGCTACTTCCTTCTCTTGGACTACCAAGGTCCAGCTATCAAAATATTGAACTACAGCAATCAAAAGCCCCCCTTGGCTCATCTAATTAATATATGCAGTCAAATTAAACACCTTATCCTAACACATGTTTACCCTTTTACTTTTATAAGCTGCCATTTTCCTATGTGCTATGTCTGTCTCCTCTATACAGAAGCAGTCCTTTGTCCCTCCAGGACAAAAACCCATCTCCTCCTCCCTCTCCCTTGTTCCTTTCTCCTTCTCCTTCATTTTCTAAGTCCCCTCTTTGTCTCTAACTCTCTGATCTTTGTTCCTCTGGGGCAAATAATTCTCCTTTGTGCTGAGAACTTGGGGGTTGAGTTTCCTAAGTTGATACCTGTTCCTATAATTAGTATTGAAAATTCAATCTGTAAACATAAATATAATTTTTGTCTGAGAAGATAATTACCTATTTTTCTCATGTATTGTGACAGCAAATGCCACAGATCTTTATTTCAAATAGAAGTGTCTGAACCATTGAATTCAAATTAATTAAAAACCAAACAAAATTTTAAAAATAATCTCCATCTAGGAGGCAAACTTTTTAAGACATAGGGTATTAAAGGGAGGGAAACAAAGAATATTTTAAGACAGAATGTTTAAAAGGAGATAAAATAACAGAACTACCTAGGGGAGGTGAAATGCATCCTTAGACAGAAATTGAACAATTCAAATAACTCCAGGAAGTTCCTGTAACTGACAAGACTAACTAGGCCTCTCTTTCCCCAAGAGTGAGTAAATAGTAAAGTATGTTGGAATCAATTTCAGATAAACAAAGTCCCAAAGAGCAGTCTGAGATAACCCCAGCAGCTTAGAAGACGAAAGAGAGATCACCCAAGGAACCTAGAAGAAACAAAGAGCAGCTGAGCTTCCTGGAAGAGAGTCAGACCCTCAGAGCCTCCTGGAAAGAATGATCTTCAACCTGTCAAGCTGCCTGCAGCCAATGCAGTATGCTCTATGTTCTCAGATCATCATGTTGGTGGTAATCTATCATTAAGTTATTTCTGTTCCTCTACTCATATCCCTGTCTTAGTTTTTTAGGGTTTTACGGCTGTGAACAGATACCATGACAAAGGCAAATCTTAAAAAAAAAAAATTTACAGGAGTCAGAGGTTCAGTCCATGATCATCAAGGTGAGAGCATGGCAGTATCCAGGCAGGCATGGTGCAGGCAGAACTGAGAGTTCTATGTCTTCATCCAAAGACTGCTAGTGGAAGACTTAACCAGAGAACAAAGTCTCTGCTGGATTTTTTGAAACTTCCTTTGTCAATGCAATAATCTGAGTCTCTTTACCTTAGCTTCAGGCAGACATGGGCAAAAAGTAGCCACATTTTTCACCAAAATACCACAAAAACAGTCTTTATGCCACATTCTGAAATTCTTCTCCTTTGAAATCTCTTGGGCCAGGTCAACACAGTTCAAATTACTCCCAGCAACAAAATCTTCCATATTCCTACTAGGATGACCCATTAAGCCCCATTTAAAGCATTCCACTACTTTCCAAATCCAAAGTTTCAAAATCCACATTCTTTCAAATAAAAGCATGGTTAGGCCTATCACAGCAATACTCCAGACCCTGGTACCAACTTCTGTCTTAGTTAGGGTATTACTGCTGTGAACAGATACCATGACCAAGGCAAGTATTATAAAAAAAAAAAAAAAAAAACATTTAATTGGAGCTTACAGGTACAGCAGTTCAGTCCATTATCATCAAGGTGGGAGCATGGCAGTATCCAGGCAGGCATGGCACAGGCAGAGCTGAGAGTTCTAAATTTTCATCCAAAGGCTGGTAGTGGAAGACTGACTTCCAGGCACCTAGGGTGAGAGTGTTAAACCCACATTCACACACCTACTCCAACCAGGTCACACCTATTCCAACAAGGCCACACCTTCAAATGGTGCCACTCCCTGGTACAAGAATATAGAAACCATCACATTAACTACAATAAAACTTATTAGGTAACCAATCTGGACTTTGGTAGCACCCACACTTTGTTCTCTTGTCAATTTCCTTTCTGGGATAAGTAGATATTTGTGCACTTCTTAGAACACATAGTAGCACATAATAGTTTGCAGCATCCACATGGTGGCTCAGTACTACCCATAGTCCTAGTTTTAATAGATCCAGCACTCACTTCTAACTTCCATGGAGATCAGGCTGATACATAGTGTGCATACATATGCAAAAGACCACACTCATTCACATAACATTTAATTGTATTTTATTTATTTATTTATTTTTAAGATTTATTTATTTATTGTATGTAAGTACACTGTAGCTGTCTTCAGAAACTCCAGAAGAGGGCATCATATTTCATTACAGATGGCTGTGAGCCACCATGTGATTGCTGGGATTTGAACTTGGGACCTTCTGAAGAGCAGTCAGCGCTCTTAACCACTGAGCCATCTTGCCAGTCCTTAATTGTATTTTTAAATGAAAATAAATTAGTAAACATCAAATATGATAAAACCATAAAATGTAAGAAGCCTTCATAAAGGGTTAAAAGTCAAGAAAAACAAATGTCACATAGTTGAAATACATCTGATGATAATCATTACAGCCTTAGCCATTTAAATAAAACTGTAACAAGATAAACAGCTTTTAAAAATACTCACTGCAAGAAGAAATGCAAGTCTTGAGAGGAGTCAATTCAGTAAGCTAGAAAGACAAAAATGTGAGCCAATTGAGCTAAAGAACCAAGTGAAAGCAAAGAGAAGACACCACAGATGTCTCTGTGGCGACTGCAGAGATGCTGCCTGTGGAAACGAATCTATGTGTGCGGTGGATATGATTAAATAATGTGAGCAACTGAGATGAGTAAAATTGCAAAAGATTTCAGCAGAAAATTGGAACATGTATATGCATGTGAATAGTAACTGCCTCTCAATAAATAAATAAAGAAATGAAAAGCGACAGAGTCCCATTCATTATTGAGATTATATGCAAAAAAAGAGACTTGAAGAAGAACATACTGTGTTAAAGAAAATACAAACTGAGCCTCATGTTGGCAAATGCTAATAAAGTTACTATTTCCAAGGCTAAATAAACAACATTGAGTATGAAAGCAAAAAGATTGTTATTTACACAAGGAAATATTATCATACAGACATAAGCATGAACATACAAAATTAACCAATTCCTACTAATTACCCAGAAAAAAATAAAGTTTGAATTGACTATATTATACCCAGCCAAAGGAAAAAATAATAATAAGCAAGAGTTGGATAAGTATAATTATGCGAACACTTACTGAGAAACTTTCCAAAGGCCCAGCTTAGTAAGGCAAGGCATGAGTATAGAAACTATTGCTAGAGGACTAGAAACAAGTGGTAGGCAAGACCAAAGAGCAGACAGTAAGGGCCATATAAAGCAGCCAGATCAGGGTATGGAATAATGAGAGGTGGAGATTAGAAATCCAACATGCAAAACCCATGCCAAGAAGTGCTTGCTGACAGGAGCCTGGTATAGCTGTCCCCTGAGAGTCTCTGCCAAAGCCTGACCAATACAGATGCAGATGCATGCAGCAAACCATTGGACCGAGCTCAGGAACACCAATGGAGGAGTTAAGGGGAGGACTGAAGGAGCTGAAGGGGTTAGAAACCCCATAGGAAGAATGACAATATCAACCAGCGAGACCCCCCAAAACTCCCAGGGCCTAAACCACCAACCAAAAAGTACCTATGGCTCGAGCTGCATATGTAGCAGAGGATTACCTTATCCAGCACCAATGGGAGGGGAGCCTCTTTGTCCTGTGGAGGCTTGATGCCCCAAGTGTAGGGGAATGCTGGAGCACTGAGGGAGGAGGGATGGGTGGGTTGGGGAGCACCCACTTAGAAGCAGAGGGTATGGGAATGGGATTAACTGGGAAGGGGAATAGCATTTGAAATGTAAGTAAATAAAATGACTGTCTTAGTCAGGGTTTCTATTCCTGCACAAACATCATGACCAAGAAGCAAGTTGGGGAGGAAAGGGTTTATTTGGCTTACACTTCCACATTGTTATTCATCACCAAGGAAGTCAGGACTGGAACTCAAGCAGGTCAGAAAGCAGGAGCTGATGCAGAAGCCATGGAGGAATGTTCTTTACTAGCTTGCCTCCCCTGGCTTGCTCAGCCTGCTCTATTATAGACCCCAAGACTGCCAGCCCAGAGATGGTCCCACCTACAAGGGGCCCTTGATCACTAATTGAGAAAATGCCCCACAGCTAGATCTCATGGAGGCAGTTCCCCAACTGAAGCTCCTTTCTCTGTGATAACTCCAGCTGTGTCAAATTGACACAAACCTAGCCAGTACAATGACCAATATTTTTTTAAATCATAAATAATAAACATAAAAGTATATTACAAGGCAGAAAGCTAACCACTATACAATCTAATGTATGATACAATTGAGTGAAACAATTTTGTAGCATACAGAAAAATTATTGCCTATAAAGAGACCCAAACTAAGGAATGTAAATGATAAGAAGACAAACCCAAATTCAAGTATGTTCTATTGCAGCACACACAAACTAGGGAACTCATGTGTTCAAAACTCACAAAAGCCTCTTGCATCTATTGCAAAGTATTGATATGCTATATGGGAAGTGTAAAAGTTACAGTAACAAATATATTCATGAATAGTAGAAACATATTAGTTGTGAGAAATTTTAACTAAACATTGTTTGATATAGAATAAATGAAATACATGGCGATAAATGTGGACCTAGATAGTCTGAGTAATATCAAGTGTACCTGAACTTCATCAAGCTACATAATTTGAAAATAGAATCCTTGCTTTCAGCCACCCTACTTGACTAGAGAGGAGGCCTAACAGAAAATCATGATACATTCTCCAGTGGAGAAATACCACAGAAAACACCCTTTGATAACAGTGCTATAATACAATCAACTGCTTAATATTAAAAATCCAGCACAAATGTACTCTTCCAGCTATAAAAATGTAATAATTTCAAGTAAACTTCAGGTTACATTGGAAATAAAATATCTGCATATCTGTGAAGAGTAAGAAGAAAATGCCATGAAGTGCTAGAGGAGCAATGATCATTCCAAGGATCAGGGATCATCACGGAGGAGGGGATATGAAGGTTGTAAGAGCCAGAACTAGTGGATGACTTCATATATCAAAACGATGTTTTCCAGACAGGGAAGCTGAGCTGCACACAAGAACTCACATCATCTGTAACTGTACGTCTGAGACCTTCGCACAGTCAAAACAAGCGGAATCTTCATTGGCACTTGACAGATGTTAGGGAAAGAAGAGTCAGTATTCTTGAGAGATGCAATAACTGAGAGACAACCCGGATTTACAGGAGTTCTTTGCTTGTATTTTTTATTATTTTTAATTCATCTTGTTTGTATTTTTGTTTTAAATTCATTTTATATGTATGGGGGATCTGATTGTATGTATGTCTATGTGTCACTCTCACACCTTGTGTCTGCAGAGGCCAAATTATGGCACTACATAATCCAGGACTGAGTTATGGATGATTGTTAGTCATCATCTGGGTGCTGGTAACTGAACTGTAATCATCTAAAAGAGTAAACCATGTTCTTCACCACTGAGGCTCTTCTCCAGGAACTTAATTTAAAACAAGACTCTCCTCCTCCTCCTTTTCTCCTTCTCCTTCTCCTTCTTTCTCCTTCTTCGTTCTTCTCCTTCCCCTTCCCCTTCCCCTTCCCTTTCCCCTTCTCCTTCTCCTTCTCCTTCTCCTCCTTCTCCTTTTCCTTCTCTTTTTCCTTCTCCTTCTCCTCCTCCTTCTCCGTTCCTTCTCTTTCTCCTCCTTCTCCTCCTTCTCCTCCTTCTCCTCCTTCTCCTCCTTCTCCTCCTTCTCCTCCTCCTTCTCCTCCTCCTCCCCCTTCCTCTTCCTCCTCCTCCACCTCTTTTTCCTCCTCCTCCTTTTCTACTTCTACTTCTTTAGAAAAGCAAATTAAATTGGGATAAAAACTGGTAGGGGCATACAAGAGAGGAATTAGAGAAGGAATAGATTTAATTTAAACATTATATGCATTTATAGAATTCTTAAAACACACAAAAAAGTTTTGCAACAAGGAAAAGTCCAGGATCTATACGGGATCACTGTTGAATCATATGTATTTATGTATGTATGTATGTATGTACGTATGTATGTATGTATGTATGTATGCATGCATTATATGATATTCTTTGAGAATTTCATATGTATAGTCCATGTGTTTTGATCCAACTTAGTTTCTCCCCTTCAACTTCTTCCAATCCTCCATTATATCCCCTTCCATCTTTCTGTACTCTTATTTTTACTCAGAGTCCATTACTTACACTACTATGTCCATGATTATAGGGCCATCCACTCAAACATGGGCAACTCACTTGAGACTGCATTCTAGAAGAACCAAGATCTAATACCAACACTTGCAAAATGTTTCATGAAACAGAAAGAGGAATAGTTACCAAACATTCTACAAAGCCAGTATTACCCTGAAACAAAGACCAGATTGATATAAAACAGAGTTAAAAAACAGTTCTGTTTCTGATGAATATTAATACAAAAATGCTCAACAAAATGCTTCAAAGAGTATATGGAAAATAGGAACCCTTATTCACTGTTGGTGTGGGTGCAAATTAGTGGTACCATTTTGAAATTCGTTTCAGAGATTGCTGAGAAACTTAAATAGAACATAACCCAGTTATTTTACCATACCACAGAGATAGTTCTACACATGTTTATTACTGCCTTATTCATAATTGCAAGGAGATGAAATCAATCTAATTTTCCATCAACAAGTGAATAGATAATGAAAATCTGAACATATATAAAATGCACGAAAGAAAAATAAAATCACATTTTCAAGAAAATGAATGAACTTAGAATGTATAACTGAGGCCATCCATCCTCAAGAAAAAATGGATATTCTTCCCTAGGTGCAAATCTTATCCCATAATGTGTGGTACCCCTTCTTCCATCAGCATAGCTGATGTTGTGACTAAGCCTTGAGAAGCCGTGCCTGGCGGCATCCGTTGTCTTTTTTTTTTTTTTCTTCCATTTTTTTTTATTAGATATTTTCTTAATTTACATTTCAAATGCTATTCCGAAAGTCCCCTCCCCCCTCCCCCCTCCCTGCTCCCCTGTCCACCCACTCCCACTTTTTGGCCCTGGCATTCCCCTGTATTGGGGCATATAAAGATTGCAGTACCAAGGGGCCTCTCTTCCCAATGATGACCGACTATTGTCTTGTTAATTAGGCTTGAGATAGCCCGGTGGCCCTGCGGCCTGCTTCCAGGTCTCCCAGGACCTCGGCTCCGCCCAGCCCACCTATGACCAGCCCACCTGTGCAAACCTGCAAGATCTCAAGATACTTCAGGCTTCCCGCCAAACCCCAGACGCCTGCGCAGAAGACTGGGGGCGGGCCTTCCTTCCTTTTTCCCCAAGTGCTTGTCCTACATTAAATAGTCGCTTTGAGCAGCAACAACCATGTAGCCTTGGCGATTTTTCTTTCCCCATCTCCCTTAGTCTCATTACAGCTTCGAGCCATTCCTCCAGGGAAACCCCCGTCCACTGCGGGCAGTGGACCCCAACAATAATGTATGCATTCACATAGGTCAACAAGGGTGTACATGGGCATAGTATGACATATACAAGGGAGAACAAGAAAATAAAATTAGGGGATGAGGAAAGATGAAATGACGTAATTGATATATGAGTTGCAAAGGAGGAAATAAAGCCAGTTGTTTTTCTGGTTCTAACTTTGTCAGGGATATTTAAATTTTGATTTGTGGATAGCTACCTAAAGAATGTAACCAATAGTGAAGACATAAAATACAAAGCAAAACTCAAGGTTTCAGAATGGCAATTAAAACTTCACAGGAATTCATTACAACATGTAGACTTTGACTCTGAGGAAGAGCATGTTTGAGTGGCTGTGCTAATCTAGCCATGGGAGGATTCTTATTTCCAAGTTGTTTACAGTAAAATGCTTAAAAATATTATCAACACAATACTTGCAGACAAAATTTATGAATATATTAAAGAGAAGTTATCTTATATGACAAAGTTAATTTCATTCAAGGGATACAAAATTAGTTCAACAAACATGAATTAAAAGGTATTATGGGGTATACAGTTAGACTTATACTCTTGGATTCATGGATGTGAAATGGTTCAACATGTCAGCATGACAAAACTTCTGATGAAATTAGAATTTTAAAGAAACATAGAAAAGACTGTATATGATAAACATGTAGCCAACAAAAAACTCTGTGCAGAAAAGAAAGCATTTCCTCTAAAATATGGAAATAATCCAAAGGCACCCACCCTCTCTACTCTTATTCAGTACAAGGCTCAAAATCAAGTTAAAGGAATAGGACAAGAGACAGAAAGGTTAGAAATACCAATAAGAATAGAAGAAAAAAACTGATTTGCAGACATGATTTTGTTTAAAGATTCCACAAACTTCAGAAGAACAAATTTAGATCTGAAACATTTTTGCTGTAAAGATTCAGGGTTTAAAAAAGATCAGTATCTGAAAAATAAACTAGTAAATTAGGAAACCCACATCTTTTAACAATACTTTCCACAAAACAAAGTGCTTAGTGATAAAGCCAGACAAGGCAGTGAAAGATCTCTAAATTTTATAAGTTGCATATGCTATCTCTCTCTATCTCTCTCTGTCTATGCCTCTCTCTCTCCCTCTCTCTCTCTCCCTCACGCTTTCTCTCTTTCTCTCTCTCTCTCTCTCTCTCTCTCTCACACACACACACACACACACACACACACACACACAAATATTTTTAAAACTGTTCAACTTCCTTAGCCATAAGGGAAATGAAAATTAAAACAACATTGAAATTTCATCTTAATCCAGTCAAGAATGACTATTATGAAGAAAGCAAGTGACAACAGATGTCTATGAACAGATGAATGGATAATGAAAATGTGATACACAACAGAATGTGAAAGGAATTGTATTCAGCCTCGGCAAACAAAAAAAAATGAAATTATGAAATGTTCATTGAAATGAATGGGTCTGGAGATTAGTATTTTAAATGAGGTAACCAAGGAAAATGACAAATACTAGAGGTTTGGGTTCATGTGTCGGGGCTATCTTTAACATTTAAATAGGTAGGTGTCATAAAACTAGACACCGGATCAAAGAGGGAGGAGAAGGAGGAGGAATGTGCATGACATCAACGTGGACAGAACCAGAGCAGAAGGATGCGAGTTGGCGCTCAGGAATGATGGAGAGAAACAGAGGAAGGAGAAACAAATGAAGCAAGGCAGGTATAAAAATGTCTCAATGAAAGCCATGACATTGTATACTAATTTTAAAGCTGAGGAGTCCACAAAACTCCTAAAAATAATAAATTCTCATAGACCACAGGATCAACATACATAATTTGATTACATGACTGTATTCAAACAAGTCACATAGAGATAACAATATTAAGATCATACTTCAATTTATAATCAACCTCTAGGAAATGAGTTACTTAGGGACAGACTAAGCAAATAGGCTGGAAATCAGGAAATACTGATGAGAGGAAAGAAAATCGAACTCCACAAAAGCACAGACATAACATTTTTTATAGTTTTGAAGATTCAACACAGAAGATTCCCCTCGAGTAGTCTGAAATGATGTAAAGCTATTCTTATCAAAGTCACAGCAAGGTGTTTTGTAGGCATAGGCCATCTTATAATTAAATTTCTAAATTTAGGGGCTTAAAATAGCTAAATAACCTTGACAAAGTAGAATGGAGAGAAATGACTCTATGCCATGTTAAAGGAAACTTGATAGCAGTGATTTCGATGGAAAATGAAGTCACTGGAACCGGATAGAGAACTTACACACACGACTGCACTCAACTAATGCTTGACGAATCCACAATTAAATAAATATCAGTTAACATACTATTTACATCTTTAAAAACATACATATAGGATGATTAGATACTATTTAAGTATAAATGCTTGTATATGGAAACTAAAACCACAGTGAAGTAATTCCACAACTTTCAGAATTATAAAAATAAATTAATATACACATACACGCATGTAGTGGATAGCCCTGGGGTTAATTATATCTGATGTCAATTCCACTCTCCTGGGAGGCTTTGTGAACAAGGAATGGGTCAGCACTCAGGTGATTTCTTGTAAACCTTCTTCCCACCTTAATTTGAAAAATAAAGGAGAACTGATGATTGGGCAGAGAAAGGGAAGGTGGAGCTGAAAGAAAAAAAAAGAAGGAGGTTTCAGAGAGAGAAGGTTAAGGAAGAGGAAGAAGAAAAGCAGAGCAGAAGCACAGGGCCTGGAGAAACTGCAAGTTCTAAGGGATCTGATAGATGTGGAAGATGGTAGTGTAGTGGTAGATCTGCCCAATCTAGGCGTACAGCAAGTATTCATATTAATTGAGTCATGTTTTCATTGCTGGGGCATATTTGGGTTGGAGATTTACCACAATACACACATATGTCTATATTCTGAATGCTAAAAAGTATGCAGGGAAAATAAACATTGCTAATGTGGATGTAAAAAAAAAAAAAAAGTTCAGCCACTCTGGAAAGCCATTTGGCATGTTCTTAAAATACTAAATATTCTATATGAATCAACAGGTAGAATCTCAGGTATATCTCCTAGAGAAATGAAATCTTAGACACACAAAACCTTAGTAGGCAGGCAGAATTAGCAAGAGACCCCACTCCAACAAAGGGTCGCAATGAGAAAGTGGCTTTGCTGTGGTAGGTAGGCAAGCATCTCACTAAACACTTCCTGTTTTTCATACCGTTTTGTCAAGTTGACACCATCTATAATGTGGTCCAGAAGACACTAAACCCACTTGAAAAACTACCAACATCTTGGGTGTGCATTTTATTGTTAATCATTGGTGTAAAAGAACTCAGCTCAAGGGCGTGGCACCACCACAAGCTGCTGGTCCTGTGTTGTATAAGAAAGTTGGCTGAGAAGACCATAGGTAACAATCCAGCAAGATTCTTTCCTCCATGGTCTACTTCAGTGCCCACCTCCAGTGTTTTTACTTGAATACCTGCCCTGACTTCCCTGTGATGGACTATGGTCAGGATGTGTAAGCTAAATAAGTCCTTTCCTTCCCAAATTGTCTTAATTTGGAATGGTTTATCACAACATCAGAAAGCAAATTAGGACACTCTGTATTTAGTCAAACTGCTGGGAACAAGCTAATCTTATCTAATCTCCACACAAATGGACATTCATTAAGAAATGCACCTGTAAGTATAAGAACAAATGTGTATAGATCATTTTAAGGGCTTATGTTCATTTAGAAAATTAGTGATTGGAGATTCTTCTCCAGGGACCATGACTTCACTGACACAGAGAAGTGAGCTAAGTTTCTAGTGCCACACGTAGCTTCATTCTTGTTGATCCCATGAGTTTTAAGTCTATTTAGATAGCTATTGATTACTGCCAAGGTCTGCATCTTCAGGATTGTCATGGCATGCTGGATGTTGTGCCTTTTTCACTTTGTCAAACATCCTTGAGAATTCTGTCTTGAAAATGGCATCAAATTGCATTACTATTCATAATTTAAGTATCTAAGATATTGTTTCATATTTTTACTATCTCTTGCAGGAACTTAGGAATTTTCCATATAACAAAGCTCTGTTTATTTCTTATTCCGATGTTCATAAGCTAAATGATTTTGAATCTTCAAATCTCAGCATGACCAGCATAAATCTAGAATTTTTTCTGGATTTTTTTTATTTGTTATTATTTAAAATTTATTTATTTATTCACTTTACATCCAAACATCAGCCCCCCAACTTTTCCTAGTGCCCCTTCATGCAAGTCTTAACCCCCATTGCACCTTCTCCTTCTCTTTTGAGAATAGGAAGCTCTCCCTCACAAACACACACACAGAATACATCGAGTTGCTGTGGGACTTGGTGTAAGCTCTCCCACTGAGGCCAAAGAAGACACAGTCCATTTTCAGACACAGGATCCACAGGCAGACAGGCAGCAGGCTTAGGGACAGCCTATACTCCAGTTGTTGGGAGCCCCATATAAAGACCAAGATGCTCATCCTCTACATACGTGGGGGGGGGGGGGGGCTAAGACCAACCCATGCTTGATCTCTGTAAACCTAGAATTTTTAATCAGACAAAAGTTTGTCTAAACTATCATACTCTACTAAAGAGGAAAAAAATCACTTTCCCAGACTGTACATTACTGAAAATGTTAGATTTAGTATCCTTCCCAAAAGGCAACATGGCAAAATATGACTTCAACTGATTAGCCTGAATTCCAAGTATACAAAATGCTGATGCCCTGATAAAGTCTATGCCAAGTCCAGCCACAAGTTTGTAGCTAGCTTCACGGTCTGAGACATGACTTCTTTTCTATGCATTGACTCTTCAGTCCAATCAGACAGCCACTGGGCTACTCCTAAGCCACCACTGCACTGCTGGTATCATCTGCTTTGGTGATCATTATTGCAGTTAATGGATTAACAGCTAACTAGGACTGTTGATAACTTTGGTCTCCCAAAAGATTACGTAGCACCTCCAGTCACTATGAAGATAATGAGGAAGCGCTTGTCAGGGTAGTACCAATTTGATTTGCCCAACTACTGTGAACCAAATATGTGTGCCTTGAGCAACAGTTTCTAACCTTCAAGTTGTGGCAGGTAGAAGAAAACAATGGCAAAACTAAGTGGCCACAGCAAATTAAAGCCTCATTAGTAATGAAATACAATGAAAATGAATATGTCAGTGCCTCATAATTGTTTATCAACTATGTACAAGAGAGAGATAATTTAGTGTTGGTAGTGATGTGGTCAGCAAAAGGCCCTGAACTTTATCAGAACAAACGCCAGGGAGAAGCCAGTAAGCACTATTCTCCTCCATAGCCTCCCCTTCAATTCCCATCCTGACTTTTCTTCATGATGTATGTAAGATTAAATAAGCCTTTTCCTCTTTGGAGGTTGCTTTTGGTCATCTTAACATTGGAAAGTGAGTAGGACAGTCGGAATTAACATTCTAAGAACATGGAGTTTGAAGAAAGAATAAGTAAAATGGAAGCCTGAAAAAGAAATTCTTGGGCATGTTGGAACATTCAGGCAGCCAAACTAACTAGATAAGAGTCAGCAGCCCAGGAAAAAGGAAGACACGGTGGGTGAATGAAAGAAAAGTCCTAGTCTTGATACCTCAGCCACTATCAGGAATCAGTTTTATTATGCAAATTTATAGACATTAGACTCCACTCTATACTCTAGAGTTATTGGATTTTTACTGTTTTCTATTTCTATTCCCAAATTCTCAATCCTCCCCAAAATGACTTTATTCTTGAGCACTCAGGCTAGTGAATGTCTCCAACTCATCTTCTGTTGCTGTGGTACACACCAACACCGAAATCAACTTGGAGATGAGTTTATTTTGCTTGCAGGTTAGAATCCATCATCAGGGGAAGCCAAACCAAGGGCTTGAAGCATAAACCACAGAGGAACACAATTCATTTGGCTGTTCCCTCTGGCTTGTTCTACTACCTTCCTTATATGACCCACACTTACCTGTGTGGGGATTGATAACCTGGGTGGGCTGCCCTACAGATGTACCCACAGACATATTGGACCAATCTAATGGAGACAGCTCTTCAGGTGAGGTCCTTCTACTCAGATGTGTCAAGTTAGCAACCAAATTAGACATCACAGAAGTAATAGTCATATGGAGACATTTTATGAATGGTGTTTGTTTGTTTAATCACTAAGCAACTTCCCAAAGACATTACTTTCATTATAGCTTCATTTTTGCTATCTGTTTTTGAGATAGTCCTTTTTAAGAATGAAGAGAAAGGTGAAGATGTAGGAGGACCAGCAGAATCAATTAATCTGGACCCCCAAGATCTCTCAAACACTGGATCAACAAACAGACAGCATACACCAGCTCATATGAGGCCCCCAACACTCATACAGTAGAGGACTTCTGGGTCTGTATTCATTCAGAGATAATGCACCTAACCTTCAAGATACTGGAGGTCCCAGGGAGTTTAGAGGTTAGGTGGGGTGGGGTTTGGGGTCATCCACATGGAGACATGGGGGTGGGGAGGAATGGTGGGATATAGAGCAATCAGGGGGTGGATGGGGTCAGGGAATGGAATATGCAGTATAAAAAATAAATTAATTTAAAAAATAAAATAAAAACAAAATAATAAAAATGTGACAGCCTGTCTTCCACCTCTATGAGCAATCAAGAAGGATTCTGAACTCCCACGAGTGCACAGTGATTTCCATAAAGATTAGAAAGAAACAAAGCAAGAACAGGTAAGGAGAGGGAAAAATGGATAAGATCCGGGTAAGAATCATGACCATTGCCAGGCTTGAAAACTCAGATTCAAAAGAGTGAGTCCTGGATTTCCCTCCATGGAAAGCCAAATAATCAGAATACATATATATCAGGGAGCAGAAAGGACACAATTGCTTTAGCCATTCTTTGTTCTGTCCAGCTCTAGTACTTGACAGAATAGTGACCATATACTTTGCAACCTTGGCATGGTCTATGGAGTGTTCCTCACACTTAAGACTGTGAAAGATATATCATCATTTGTAGTTTCATAGCATGCTTGCTTACCCTGGATGAAAGTTTCCCCCCTATTTTTCAGTATGGAATTAATTGCTATGTTAAAAATATCTGCACGAGTGGCAGGGTAAGGGAATCCTTAAATAAGAAGCAAAGTCTCCAGGCTCTGAGGCTGCCTCATTACCAGCTGCAGTGGTTTTCAGGGAAGGTTGCAGTCATCCGAGTCTGCGGAACTTTCAGGTATGAATGTATCCTGTAGGCTCATCCATTTCCATTACTAGCACCATCAACCAGTTTATCATGGACATCATAGAACAATGACTCTGCAGTATAGCACGGGCCACATGCAATTGTAGGGAACAGGACCCACATGCCTTGTGGAACATGACAAGAAGAAAGGATGCCCCAGTGCAGACTTGATAGATTAGGTAAATCTTGGGATTCGGAAACTAAAACAATGAAGACAAGTCTAGACAGGAGGGAGCAGGACACATCCCTACAGCAACCTGTACAAACTGACTCTGAGATTAAGGACATATTATTTAATAGATGGAAAATAACTGTGAGTTTCTTAAAACAGGGAGGTAAGAAATGTGATGACAGTACTTGCCCTGAAAAGGTGGAGGGAAAATATCAGGAAAATGATGCCTTTAGTGACTTTTGAATTAAAACAGCTTCCTTCAAACATGATAAAACCTACAATGGATGAAAGATGGGGTCCTATCCAACTTCTCTATTTTATAGGCAGGAATATGGGACTAACATTCAGAGGGCGTCATAAGCAGAGGCAGACTGTCTTTCTACTTGCCTCTTTTAAAAAAAATCTGCAATCAAGAGATGTTTTTCCAAGAAAACATTAAAGTGATTGAGGATCAAAGGAAGACACTAGCACAGTAAAAACCTAAGAGGAGAGAGAGGAGAGAGAGAATGGTGGTAGAGAGTCACTCTCAGTAAAATGTGCCAATTCCAGACAGATTTATGAGATATTGCAACCTTTGAGCAGCTTCTTCCCTCCACTATGTAAACGCTTTTAGA
This sequence comes from Mus minutoides, assembly GCA_902729485.2. Lineage (NCBI taxonomy): Eukaryota > Metazoa > Chordata > Mammalia > Rodentia > Muridae > Mus > Mus minutoides. The sequence goes on along the minus strand of LR749791.1, from coordinate 19,934 downwards.
ACATACACGGGGAATCTCAAAATGTAATGAATTCCTTAAAAATTCAATTCCAAAGTCTGACAAATATTGAACGTTAAATCATCCTTATGTATATAGATCTAGTTGCTGTAGATTAATATTGATAAATAAAACCCAGAAGTTTATTGCAACAATACATTAAAACCAAGTAAGTTTTAATCTCATCTATGTGAAAACCTTATAAGAAATCTATTAATTTGCCAAAATAAAATTAGATGAAATTTGTAAAACCACGACGCCATACAATATACACCTGAAAAAAACAACTTAGAATACTGTCAATTTTTTTTTTAAATCAAAAGAGTAATTCCACCTAGAAAGAAGGCAGAGAATGTCTTTTGATTTTCTTTTTGACTCTAGGGTTCAAACTCAGTGTAGCAATATCTATGTATGCAGGTAAACACTCAACCACTGAACGAGATTGCCAACCCAAAACTTACTCTATTATTATAAGTATTATAAATCCTGAGAAGGGCCATATCAAACATAGCTGTCATCTTTTATAACCCAAGATCAAGACAGGCTCCGATGTTACACTTGCCACTAGATTGCAATATTCTGGAAGTTTAAGCCAATGTGATAATGGAAGGATTCAAAGACTCCGTATTAGAAACATACCCACAAATGCTCTCTTACCTGTTTCAAACACTAAGCCAGTCACTGTCTTAGTGTTACTATAGCTTCAATGAAGCACCATTACCAAAAGCAAGTTGGGGAGCAAAGTGTTTGTTTGGCCTATACTTCCACATTGTACTTCATCACAAAAGAAAAGCAAAATGGGAACGCAAGCAGATCTGGAACCTGGGAGCAGAAGCTAATTCAGAGACTATGGAGGAGTACTACTTACACCCAGTGACTTAATGAGCCTGCTTCCCTGTAGAACCCATGTTCACCTACCCAGGGTTGGCTCTACCACAATAGACTGGGCCCTTCCATACCAAATCACTAATGAATAAAATTCCCTTACAGGCTTGCCTACATCCTGTTCTTATGGAGGCATTTTTCAGTTGAGTCTCCCTCCTCTGCAGTGACTCTAGCTTGCACCAAGTTAACATCAAACTATCCAGTACAAATGACCCCTTATCAACTTGACACACAAACACCTTACTATTAAAACACAACCTTTCCTTTGTTATTTACCCCCAAGATCTCACTTTAAAAACAACTTGAAATTCAAAACATATTAAAAGTTCAGTTTCTTAAAATGTCCAGTTTCTTTAAAGATGCAAAATCTCACTTAAAAGTTCAAAATGTCTCACTTGTGGGATCCTGTAAAAAAAAAAAAAAATCAAACTTAAGTTGACTGTATTCTCACCTTAAAAGGAAAAAAAAATCAGGGTACCTTCACAATCTGAACAAAGAAAACCCAAACTCCAAAACTGTCAATAACTCAATGTCCCCTTATCTAGGATTCACTCACAAGCTTTGGGGCTCCTTCAAAGTTCTTGGGTCACTTCTCTGGCAGTGCCCTCTGCAACACACAGCTTGTCTTCTAGTCTCTGGCTGACTCCACTCCACTGCTGCCATTGTTCTTGGTGGTTATTTCAAGGTACTGGCATTTCCAAAGTGTTGGGATCTTCTGTTGTAAATGGGCTGTGCATTCACCAATATCCTATCCTGGCTGGGGACTCTAGCCATACAATGCCAAGCCTCAGCTGCTATCCGTGACCCTGTCACACCTGTAAAAACACCACTACCTAGGTGACTTTTACTCTACCAAATTCAGCTGCCTGCACAAGATTTGTGCCATTTCTGGGACACAGGTTCTGTATGCTGACTCTCAGGAAGCAGTTCCCAGAAGATTTCACCTCAATGTTGCACTAATCTCTTCTTAGTCACTGCTAATTTCATAGCTCCAGCTGACCAGCTTTGAATATCCCAACAAAACAAAAATGTCACTTTAGTAGTTCTGGTATCTTGTTAATTACAGCTGATTCCTCAGCCCCGGTTAACCAGAACCATAAAAAAAAATCTTAATTCAAAATAACAAATGGCCCTGTTAGCATTTAAACTGGCTGTGAAACTTCACAGTCTAGGCCTCCACTGTCAGTACTTTCTCAACCTTCTTATCTTCCAATCTTCTCTAGTCCAAAAGTCCAAAATCTTTTCATAATCCTCCCCCAAAACACATGGTCAAGTCTCTAACAGCAACACCCCACTATTCTGGCACCAATTTGTCTTGGGTAAGGCTAGTATTGCTACGGTGACACACATGACCAAAAGCAAGTTAGAGAACAAAGAGGTTGTTTGGCTTATACTTCAAATTAGGACAGGAACTCAAACAGGGCTGGAACGTAGGAGCAGTAACTGGTATAGAGACCATGAAGGAGTGTTGCTAACTGGCTTGCTCTCCTTGGCTTGTTCAGCCTGCTTTCTTACAGAACCCAGGACCACCTACAAAAGGATGGCTCCACCCACAAACCTACAGTCTTGCCTACATCCTGATCATATAGAGGTATTCTCTCAATCAAGACTTTCTCTTCTCCAGGGACTCTAGCGTGTGTCAGATTGACATAAAACTAGCCAGCACAGTCACCTACTATACTACTAGAAATATTTATAGTCTAGTAAATGATAAACCCCCAATGAATATAGAAATTCATTATGTATCAAGAAAAGCAGGTAAAACTTTTTTTTTTTTTTTTTTTTTTTTTAGTTTTTCGAGACAGGGTTTCTCTGTATAGCCCTGGCTGTCCTGGAACTCACTTTGTAGACTAGGCTGGCCTCGAACTCAGAAATCCACCTGCCTCTGCCTCCCAAGTGCTGGGATTAAAGGTGTGCACCACCACGCCCAGCTGCAGGTAAAACTTTTATAAGTGATAAATTTAAAAAAATTAAGATAAACCTAGCAGCTAATACAATTTCCCTAATTCATTAACAGCGATGACTATGACCAGCATTATCCTATGTGCATTATTATCCTATATGTATATTATCTCACTTAATACTCAGTAATAGGCAAATAACAATAGCATTTATGATAATCCCTTAAAACAAGCCTTTGAAGATTAAGGGATGTGTCTAAATTTGTTAGTAGATAAATGTGAATAGTTATAAAAATGATGTCAAAACAACATTAAGTAGTATAAAAGAAAGTTTAGATAAATTGAGAAATACACCTTGTCTCTTTGGATACAGAGATTAAAACCATAAGATATCACTTTCCCTAATATGTTAAACTGAGGTTTATTAAAAGTATACATAAGGGAACCTATGTTCTGAAAAGTTACTGTGGAAGATGAAGTTGTCTAAGGGGAACCCTCCATACTGAGTATTCAGTGTAAGAAATTCTCTACCAAAAGCTGTTCAAGCACAGTGAGTGACTTGAAGAAACATTTATCACATCCATGTATGTGAAAAAAGTGCAATGCCGTATGTCATGAGATGACGTTTCCTTCAGCAATAACATTTCAATCACTGTGCCCTGTGCAGCTTTTTCTCTATTCCTTGCACAGCCTATTTGGAGGCCATGCCTCTTCCGTCATTGAAGAAGGCAATGTTTATATTTTTGATGCTTAGAAGAAATAATTCTCATACACAGAATGCTCTACTCTTAAGTATGAACATGACTTCTCTGACTCCAACTATTTCCAGAAACTTCCTTTTATTTGTGTGTGTGTGTGTGTGTGTGTGTGTGTGTGTGTGTGTGTGTGTGTGGTTTTAACTGATGATATGGGACCTGAATTCTATACATATATCTGTATTTTAGTCTACATTATTCGGAATGCTACAGGTTTTATAACCTCAGAACACAGGTTTACATAGTGACATATGAAGTCCAGTGTCCAATACTGACATCTGTGAGGGCTTTCTTGTTCATCACAATGGAGGCTTTCACATGACAAGACACAATAATCATGCTACCATCTGAGATCTCTCTTGCTTTTATCATGAATCCCATTATGGAGGCCCTATCTGTCTAAGTTAGACTTTTCATTGCCATGAAGAGTTACCATGGCAAAGGCAACTCTTATAAAGGAAAACAGTTCATTGGGGTAGGGGCTAGAGTACAATTTCAGAAGTTTAGTCCATTATCATCATGGCAGGAAACATGGCAGCAGGCAAGACACTTCATATGATCCAGGCATCTAAATGCATGAGCCCATGCATTTAGATTAAAGGGATGTACCACCATACCTGAACCTTAGCCTTTCTTTAATTTTTTTCATTATGGATCTTTATAATCATGGCCACTATGCTTTGAAATATGAATTAAAGGCTTGCACAGTTAGGCCATGTTTTCCAGATCCCTGGTTATGTAGTTTTGTGAAGTTGTATATTAGCAAATTGGCATTTGCTAGAAAGCCTGGCCTCATAAGAGCTCTCCTCCTCTTCCTCCTCTCCTTCCTCCTCTCCTTCCTCCTCCTCTTCCTCTTTTCTTCTTTCCTTTCACTTGTCACTGATGCTTACTAATCTCGGAGTTCTTTGCTCAAGGAGGAAGGGAACGGAGTCACCGAGTCACTGTATAAGTCATAATAAAGCCTGAGAAGATAAATAGGAAAAGGAAAGACTGTGGTTTTGTCTGTCTGTCTGTCTGTCTGTCTGTCTGTCTGGTTGGTTGGGTTGTTTTACCTCATGGCTACAAAATTATCTAGCATGGCATTATTGCCCCAAGCCTGTAGTGAGATGGTACATTGCAATGCAAAGCATATAGCTAAGGAATTGTTTAAAACCAGGAATCATAGAGAAAAAGAAGGGGTTGAAGTCCCAGTGTCTTCTTCAAGGGCATGCCTACAATGATCTACCTCTTCAGATGCTGCCTCCTTAAGGTTTTCTCACCTCCCTGCAGCAGCACAGACTGAGCATCAAGGAAAAAAAAAAAACCTTAGTAGGGCCCTCCAAGACTATGGACTGTTTTAGAGACGTGGTCACTGACAAGGAACCCCAATATAAACTTAAGGTGAAGAAGGAAAACAATATTTTGTTTTAACTACTGAGGTAACATGAAGGTTATCTATGAAGAAATACCCACATAGCTATTCAGAATAGTTTAGACTTAGATGCCATGTTCTTTCAATGACAGAACATAGAAATAGAAATTACATCTTTTCCTAACAAAGCATCAATTTGTTACAGACATGAAGAGAAACATTCTTTAGGAGGATGGTCATATGGGAATCATGGAAGTGTCAAGCCCATATTACTAGAGAATTAATTACCTCTCCTTGAATATCACTAGGACTGCAAAATTCAGTTTCTCCTAAAGTGTCTGAAAGAAAAAAAAAAAGCCCAGCTCTTGCTAATGAGGTTCAGTGTCATTTGGACAAAAGGATACAGTGTAGTCAAATATAGCACCTGTCACCTGCACTCTGCTGATACCTGCTTCCTTAATGCACTTCTACCTGCTGACAAGTGTTCAACATCCTGAGTTCTTTGTACTGAATACAGGTTAGACACTGGATGACTCAACGATGTTTGTAGACTGGTCCAAAATTCTGTTTGACTCAAACTTTTCTCCAGACTTTTCTTTTATGAAGTCTTTTTATGTTTTGGGAACGATATTAAATATTTCTCATGCATCATTACATGCAGTTCTATAACTGACCTATAATATAAGATCAGTAACTTATTACTAATGACCAGTCACTTATCTAAGAACAAAGTAACAGAGTCAGGGACAGTTTTTTTTTTAAAAAATTAATATTCTCTCCAAATGGGGAGAAAATGCCAGACCAAAGTTCTTGAATTTTTCCTGTTAATGGTTGCTATTTGCTTTTTCTTTATTATAATTTTAATTAAATTTTTATATAACATGATTTTGATTATGTTTAATACGCCCATCTCGTCTTAAATTTGCCCCACCTCTTTATTCATCCAATTTTATGACTTTTATCTCTCTCAGTCTTTCTATCAAAAAATAAAATTAAATAAGAAACAAAAGCAAAAACAAGAAACAAAACAACTCCACAAAGACACAGAAATAGAAATCAAAACAAAGGACCAATCAGTTAAAAATGCCTCCCCAAAAACAGGCAAAAGAAAACAAATAGTTCACAAAAATAGAGTTGAGTTGATTTTATGCTCGCCAACTTCTCCTGGGCATGTGGCCTGGCATGGGGTGTGGCTGATAGGACCAACGACAGAACACTGGAGAAAATTGAATTTCCCTTCCTGAGTGGTTATCAATCACAGGTAGTTTGTTTATTAGGGGTGAAGTCCCCTGTTCACTTTTCCCTCTCAGTGCTAGCACCCTGCCTGCCTTGAACCTGTGCAGGGCTTGTGTGTGCTATCATAGTCTCTGTGAGTTCAGTCTTGTGTCTGGAAGATATTCTTTTGTTGATACCATCTATCTTCTCTACCTCTTAAGTTTCTCCTTCTCTTCTCCATAGCTCCCTGAATTCTGATGGAAGGAGTTTGATGAAGACAACCCATTTAGGACAGAGTGCTCCAAAGTCTCTCACTGTCTGCACATTGTCCATTTTTGGGTCTCTGTGTTAATTACCATGTACTACAAGAAGTTTCTCTGATGTGGGTTAGGTGAGGCATTGATTTATGGTTACAGCAGTGTGTCATCTATAAAACAAATGATAGCACATGCTAGTGAGAATGGGAGGAAAACAGAACATTTATTCATTGCTGGTGGGGATAAACATCTGGTTGTCCTAGTTAGGGTTTCATTGCTGTGAACAGACACCGTGACCAAGACAACTCTTACAAAGGAAAACATTTAATTGGGGCTGGCTTACAGTTTCAGAGGTTTAGTCCATTATCATCATGGCAGTAACCATGCCAGAATCTAGGCAGGCATGTTGCTGAAGAAGAAACTGAGAGGTCTATGTCTTGATCCACAGGCAACAGAAGGAAATTATCCCACACTGGCATACCTTAAGCATATATTACCTCAAAGCCCTGCCTCCAGAGTGACACATTTCTTCCAAAAAGGCCATACCTCCTCCAACAAAACCACACCTCCTAATAGTTCCACTCCCTGTGGGACAAACATTCAAACACAGGAATCTTTGGGGGGCTATAACTATTTAAACCACCACACTGGTTCAGTCACTATGAAAATCAATATGGCTATTCTTCAAGAAACTGGGAATTATCTACCTTAAGATCCAACTATACCACTCTTGAGTATATGCCCAAAGGAAGGTGTATCTTACTACAGAAATACTTGCTTCTTTATAATAGCCAGAAGTCAGAAGCAGTCAAGATATAAATCAGCTGATGACTGCATAATAAAAATGTGGCATAGTTTATATAATGGAATATTATATAGCTACTAAGAAACTGAAATCTACAGGTAAATAGATGGAGATGGGGCAGGGAAGCCATCCTGACTGAAGTAAGCCAGACCCAGAAGGATAAATATTATATGTTCTGTCTTACAAATGGATATTAGCATTTAAGCTTTAACTATGTGTGCTACAGTCCAAATAACTATAGAGGTTAGATACTTAGTAAAAGGTGGCAATACTACAGAGGATCCTCCAAGGAAGGGGAAATAAGATAGAGTGTTATGAAGAGATTGACTTCTAGAATGAGGAGATTAAATGGGAGGCAGTAAAGTAGGAAGTCTGGGGAGGGCCAACTAATTCTAAAGGCCATCTGAAAAACCATATAAAAACCTAATATTGTAGATGCTTTCTAAAATATACATATATAAAAGGAATTTAAATAGAATCACCAAATAATAGTGGAGATAATACTTCCAACTAGTCATACTATGCCACAAAATGAAGCATCCAGTGCTAGGTATGAGTGACATTTTGTTGAGTCATTAGCCAGAAGGGTCCCCCCACAGCACTCCCAAAATATCACAAAGTATTGCAAAGTCTCCCTATAACCTAATGGCAAGGCTGGCCCTATGGCTGAAGAGAGCATTTATTGACATCATTGGACCTGGAGAAATTAAGCTGGTATCTAACAAGAAGCTTCACTCCTACTGATTAATATCCATAGCCCTGACAGATACTCTACACACTACAGGAAGAAAAGGGTAATCATCAATATAACCCAGCTACAAACCCTATGGCTTATAACAGCAATCTGTCTTTAAGATATATTGGCGTGCCGAGCAGTGGTGGTGCATGCCTTTAATCCCAGCACTTGGGAGGCAGAGGCAGGCAGATTTCTGAGGTCAAGGCCAGCCTGGTCTACAGAGTGAGTTCCAGGACAGCCACGGCTACACAGAGAAACCCTGTCTTGAATATATATATATATATATATATATATATATATATATATATATATATATATATATATATATATATGCTTGCCCATGGATGGGTCTCAAGTTGGGCCAGTTATTAGTTGAACATTCCCTCAATCTCTGCTCCATGCTCCATGCCCCATGCCTGCATTTCTGTGAAGAAATGTTCTAGATCCAAATCATAGCATGAGGAATCTACATATACAAAAAAAGTCTTTGGGTCATTAAGTAAAACCAAAGACGTAACACAGCTTTTCTTAAACAAACAACAACAAAAAAAAGGATAACGTTTTAATCGCAGAGTGTACCCCGACTTTAGAAACAGTAGGCTGGTATTTTAAGTGCAGCAGCTTGAAGCTGAGGAGGTGCAAATTGTGCAAATAGCAGTGCAGAACCCAGCATGCAGTTAGGCTCTTCCTGTCTCTACTCCAGTCTACCATTTACTTGATAGAATTTTATCTGCTAAAAGGCCCTATTCTGACATCAGTCTCTTTTACTTCTGCCTTTTAAGTTTTAGGAGATACTCTGTGATAGCTTCAAAGTGTCTTTTGATAACAGACCTTTGCTCTCTTTTTCAAAAAGTGAAGGAGGTATGAGGAAGAGCTGCATAGCATCTGCCACACAACAGCCTGGTTGTTATCTACATGGGCTTTGCAGATATTATGAAAGGAGATAGCATTACAGTACCTGACTGAGTCTCTCTCTCTCTCTCTCTCTCTCTCTCTCTCTCTCTCTCTCTCTCTCTCTCCCTCTTCCTTCCTCTCCCTCTCTCTCCCCCTCCCTTCCTTTCTCCCTCCCTCCCTCGTGTGTGTGTGTGTGTGTGTGTGTGTGTGTGTGTGTGTGTGCCTGTGCATTTGCTTGAAATCATGCTTCAAAGCTATCTTTATTTACCCTTCTCCAAACATTCACAAGAACCTTAGGAGATTTGGGAGTATTTAAAAACATAAAATAAACACTTCTTATTGAGACAGAGTGTTAAATAAATGATAGATGATAGTTGCCAACATGAATTTTACATTGTATTATACTTAAGGTTTATATGGTGTTTTCTCTTTCCTGTTTGGCCATTGGTCTGAAGCTCTTACATCTTGTGTATATTAGGATAATGCTTTACTATTGCTCAAGGATATGCTGCTTATAGCTCAGATATCTGTCCCCTTTGGAAATAACTTGAACAGTTTTTGAGAAACCTGCAACTTTAAAGTGAATCCTACAGTTAATGGCACAATGCATCCTCCAGGAGCACTGTTTAGAGTTGAGCCAAATCAAGGTAAATTTGAGTTTCTGGGTTTATTCTTTGTACTGTTGCATGTGAAGATGACTGATTCTCAGAGACAAGCACAATTATATTGCAAAGAACTTCAATGCTATTAAAACCACAAATAGTCCTGATTAACTGTCACCTAGATTGAAAAGAGGGTTCCGAGTCTGTTGAATTAATCACTTGGTTTAGTATTAATGCAGTTCTCCCAAACTTGGTGAGAAAGAATCATCTACAATGAATAACTGGTGTTTACTATTCATGAAATTGATACAAGTTCTTAATCTGAAAACACATCTGAGGTGTCTGAATCATGTGCTTTCATTCTTCTTTAATTTACAAAAGTAAACAAGGACTGAGGAATAGCTTTCTTGGTAAAGTGCTGGCCTTTCAAGTATGAAGCTGACTTCACAGAATACATATAAAAAAAATGTCAGGAGCTGGAAAGATGGCTTAGTGGGCAAGAGCACTGGCTGTTCTTGCAGAGGATGCAGGTTTCATTGCCACCACTTACATGGTGACTAACAAGTATTGTGACTCCAGTTCAAGAAGATCCAATATTCTCTTCTAACCTCTGTGCTCATCAAGTCCACATATGATGAACCGACATACAGGTAGACACACAATGATGCATGTTTATAATCCCAAAGCTTTAGCAGTGGAAAGAGAAGATTGCTGGGGCTTGCAGACCAACCGGCTGTTGCGTGACACGTATCTTGAGAAGACACAATACAAATGTCCTAACCCTTAATAGAGAACCTTCCACAAAGAAACCTCAGTCCAACTTGGTGTATCAGTCCGTTAATTGGGGTTACTGATGGGAGTATGAATGAAGGGTTGCCTGCAAAAGCAGAGACAACTCAAAGTCAGCTGAATCAACGAAAGTCCACCCCAGCATAGTAATCACTCATACAAGCTGGAACCTTGGAGCTCTCCACATGACTTACTGGCAGCTCAACAGGTCATAGATTCTCTCCCAGGCAGCTTCCCTATGCTGAGACTCCTCAGTAGTTAGAGTATATAACTTGGGAGAGGTGTGAGTCTTGTCCACCTGGCCAGTTTCAAAGACTCCTGAAGCTAAGGAGCTTTTACTTCCTAAATATTAACTAGTGTCCATATAAAGCTTCCGGCATCTTAAGGAGCATCCCCCCCCATTAAGGAATGCTTCTGTTTACATGAAACTATCTCATAATACTAGCCCACGGGAGAAGGTAAACTTCAGGATGATGAAAGTACCTGCTTCAAAGTAAAGATGATTACCGTGAGGAACTGCAGCAACTATACTCTGAGATCTACGTGCACTTATTACATACATGCACACACATAAATAGTAAAAATAAATACATAAGATCAGGAATTCAAGGCCCTTACCTAAACATGATAAAAGCAATCTACAGCAAACCAGTGGCCAACATCAAACTAAATGGAGAGAAACTAGAAGCAATACCACTAAAATCAGGGACCAGACAAGGCTGCCCACTTTCTCCCTACCTATTCAATATAGTACTTGAAGTCCTAGCCAGAGCTATTCCACAACAAAAGGAGGTCAAGGGGATACAAATTGGAAAGGAAGAACTCAAATTATCGCTATTTACAGATGATATGATAGTATATATAAGTGATCCCAAAAACTCCACCAGAGAACTCCTAAACCTGATAAAGAGCTTTAGTGCAGTAGCTGGATATAGAATTAACTCAAACAAATCGATGGCCTTTCTCTATACAAAGGAAGAACTGGCTGAGAAAGAGATCAGGGAAACATCACCCTTCACAATAGTCACTAACAATATATAATATCTTGGTGTGACTCTTCCGAAGGAAGTGAAAGATTTGTATGACAAGAACTTCAAGTCTCTGAAGAAAGAAACTGAGGAAGATCTCAGAAGATGGAAGGATCTCCCATGCTCATGGATTGGCAGCAGAATCAATATAGTAAAAATGGCTATCGTGCCAAAAGCTATCTAGAGATTCAATGCAATCCCCATCAAAATTCCAACTCAATTCTTCAAGGATCTAGAAAAGATAATTAGCAAGTTCATCTGGAATAACAAAAAACCTAGACTAGCGAAAACTCTTCTCAACAATAAAAGAGCCTCTGGTGGAATCATCATGCCTGACCTCAAGCTGTACTACAGAGCAATCATAACAAAAACTGCATGGTACTGGTACAGCAACAGACAGGTAGATCAATGGAATAGGATCGAAGACCCAGAAATGAATCCACACACCTATGGTCACCTGATCTTTGACAAGGGAGCTAAAACTATCCAGTGGAAAAAAGACAGCCTTTTCAACAAATGGTGCTGG
>LR753693.1:147899-163971 GCA_902729485.2 Mus minutoides | reverse complement strand
TCCTACATACCAGTCAACATGTGGGCCATGGGCATTACTACTCAACACAAGTTCTTATAAAGTTAATGATTGCTATTATAGCATGCCGAGGGTTCAGGACTATTCGTAGGGTTACATCACAAAAGTGTAATATATATTCATTGATATTATAACAAAACGAATGTTTTTAACTTCACACTGTACCAGGAGTAAATGTGTTTACCTTTTACATTATCATTGCAATGCTTTTTTTTTTTTTTTTTTTTCAATGTGAAGCTTTTGCGATAATAGATATTCTTATTGTCTGGTGTTTATGTTGCAAAACTGAGTACATGACTAAGGATTGAGTAGAATAGCAGTTACTCCAAGAAACTTCTGAAGTTTCTGACATTAGTACTAACACATCTTCTCTTAAGTGTTAATTAGAGCAGCTTAGCAAATGTTAATAATTGTTTGCCCCGGGCAGGAATGTATTACTCGATTGCTTTAAACTATGAGACTTTCCAAAATCTTTATGACATTAGAACTTTTATTTGAGTAATCTAAATTAATTTAATGAAGATAGGACAAAAGTCTAAAATATGTAAGTTCGTTGAGTTTCCAGGATGGCGTTGGACTTGAATAATGAACGCTAATGGTGATTTATGGAAAAGGACGAGAAAAATATACACAAAGAATTATCATTCACTTTCATCTTATGAAAATGTCCCCTCAATAAGTCCTAAATAAGTGTTGTGTAAGTTTTTATGTAAAAAATACATACAGGGTTCGTTCTCTAATATACCTTATAGTATTTTAGGTAAAACTACATATAATTTGTTAGAGTCTGATAGTGTAACTGTTTCTATCTGCAGAAACTCACCACTGTTAAACAGTCACCCCTCAGTCTAAACTAGAGGTTTAGAATATAAAATTACTAAAAGCTAAGCTTGTGTAGTCATCTATAGTTTGGAGTGGGATGTATATTGCATAAAATAAACTTCAATGTAAACAGGATGTAGAACATATATATGAACCTATTCTTCAAGTTTGGTGCTATTGTCATTGTTGAGATAAAGATCAATTGAAAGTGAGGAGTGAAAGATAAGATATAGCAGACATAAGAGGGTTGTACCTTCCTGATTACTCACCTAAAGATGAAAGGAAGTGAGGTATTTTCTTAAATTCAGATTTAAAAACTGTATAGTGCATACAATTGGATATTTGACCTTGCAGACTCATACTCCACTTCTCAAAGTCCTAAAATAAATTGTTTCAGTTTGTATTCTGAATTTACAGTGCTCTTAGCAGAAAACTGGGATTTTACTTTCTTACTGTAGTTAGATAACTTTTCCAACCCAATGAAAACACAGCAAAGTCTACTGATTGGCAGTGAGTAATTAAGTTCTTTTCAACTTTTCCTATACTATTTCATTGAATACATTTCAAGCCAAATCCAAACTATAAGAGCTAAACCTAAAATTCAATAACAGAAGCTCATGCATGAGCCTTGCTTCCATACAGTGTAAATAAAAATAGGGATAAAGATGGGGGGTGAGAAGAAGGAACGGAGGAAGGAAGGAAGGAAGGAAGGAAGGAAGGAAGGAAGGAAGGAAGGAAGGATACATGTAAAAGACATATTATTATCTTTTAATCTATGATATGAATAGTAAATTTTATGTCAGTATATCCATATTGGACTTTCTCACTCTCCTGGCCTACCTAATTTTTGCTAACCACAACCCAAAGAAGTATCTAGCAACGAACAAAAGCAACATAGCTGTGATTGAGTAAGCTCTGTCATCATCTACCTATAGTTATTTAATTACCATGTTAATCAACTCACCCTTGTGTTGTTCCTTAGCTTGTGAAAAGAGTGTGTTGAAAGTTTTTCTAAGTCTAGGTAGCAATAAATTTCTTATTCACAAATTCATCTTCTGTTTCAACTGGGTTATCTTAATACATGACAGTATAGTGCCGTTTCTGCTTTTACTTCTTAAATAAACATTTTAAAGTCATCTTATATACTTTTGCATATGCCATTTACAAATTATACATTATATGTCACAACACCAAAAGTAACTTCATTTTTTAATGAAGTGATGTGAACTATTAAAAATCAACATTTAAAAACAATCTTTCAAGACAACAAAATATGATTATCATTTTTTTAATATCCAGACACTATTTATCTTTGAAAAGATCTTTTTATCTTCATGCTTAACTGAACCTATTGTTAAATGCTGAATTTATTTAGTGTGCCATCCAATGTTGTTTTATGTCTCACGGCATACCTTTTAGATGTTTTCTGCAAAGAATTCACCTGAAACATATGCATAATCCTTATGTGAGTTGAAGGATCAGAAGAACTGATATAAACTGTTGTGTGTTAGGGTCATAAACAGAGGGCCTGTGTGATCTTGAAGTCCCTTTTGTCTGGTAGTGAATATAAAAGTGTAGTAAGTTAAGATGGTTAAAGCACAGCAAACAAACTTTCATTGATGACAATAATATATCCATCCAATAACTGAAATATCATGCTAGATTCTATGAGTGTAAAATGTGACCTGTACACCCTGTAATTGCTTTAGTATTTTATTTAGTTACATTTTTAAAAGATCATGATATATAATATGTTAGAATATCAAACCATTGTTTGAAGTTGGAAGTAATTTGTAAGAAACATCTTAAAAATATTGTTTAGCTGGGCGTGGTGGCACACACCTTTAATCCCAGCACTCAGGAGGCAGAGGCAGGTAGATTTCTGAGTTCTAGGCCAGCCTGGTCTACAAAGTGAGTTCCAGGACAGCCAGGGCTATACAGAGAAACCCTGTCTCGAAAAACCAAAAAAAAAAAAAAAAAAATTGTTTAATCCTTAATAATCACAATATAATTAGGGAATAAAATTTGTGTTTGTATATATTGATAATTTATAAAGGTAGAAATTGTTGCTTTACATCTTATTAACGTATGATAAAACACAATAGGCAAACAGTCTTGCTAATTCATACATGAATACAGTTTATTTGATCATACCCCTTGTCTCCCCCAAGACAGTCTCTAGTAAATCGTTCTCTCAACATCATCCCTTTTCTGTTTTAGTGCACCGAGTCCAAGCAGTGCTTCCCACTTGTGTGATTCACTGACTGGAGTATGGTAAACTGACCATCAGAGATATCCCTGAGGAAAACTGACTTTCCTTACTTGTGGTCTTCTGTCAACAACCATAGAAACGGTCAGGAGACAATGTGGTTAGTATGTACTAAAGACATGGTTTCCTATTAGTATTCCTCAAGAATAGGATCTTTCTCCATGTTTTCTGTGGCATAAAGGAGACTGTGTGATAAATTTATTTAACATTCAAAGGAACTATTTTCCATCATTCAGTTAACAAATGTTCTTGTATTTGAGGATCCACATCACTAAAAAGAAAATTGACCAGTTATTTAGCCTTTATATATTAATAAAGAGACTGTGTCCATATTTGCTAGCCATAATGTGTGGGTAAAACAGTAATTCTCAGTCAGGCATCAGCAGCACAACTGTTGGTTATGTGCGACTGTATTTATTTGCATCCACCATTGATACCTCATACACATGTGTGGAACAGGACACAGGTATTGGAGGATTTTGTTTGTTTATTTGATTTACCAGTTCTTACCTTGTCCTATTGTTAAGCATGTTAACTGATAATATATATAATGTGTTTGCTTAAACTTACATCGATTTTTACATCAAGGGTGATTTTAGACAGAGCTGACCTTTTAAGCTTCAACCTAATTTCCATCGATTCTTTTGGATTCTGTGATGCATGCCAGCTTGTCTTTCTTATTATAGTCCAAAATTACAAATGTCTCCAGCACAATAATGCAATTTAAATTTAATTATAAATAATTTTGATTTTCCAAATTAATTCATGCCATTTGTATAAAATTACATTTTCTGTCATTTCAGAGTATTTATAATTTTTTCATTAGATTGTGACTGGTTATTTCTTCAGAAGAGCCTGAAAGTCTAGTATTTAAAAAGAATAGGAAACTAACCACTAACTATGTGAATCCATAGAGTCAATTAAAATCTGATTTAATAATTATGTATTGCTAATCATCACTTAGAGGTCCAAGTTCAAATTTAAAAAAATTAACAATATCATTTGAAGGTATCATTATTTCATACACTACCTACCTCAATTCCTCATATGACACTAATGTTTAAGACTCCTGAAAATGTACATATATAGAGCTATGGAATCAAGGATATGTTTCTAATAAATTATTTATTTAATACTTTTCATAAATTATTTAAAAATTAATTAATTCATTCATTATTTATAAAATATCCTGTTATTAAAACTTTACCTGCAAATTCTACATAATGGGGAAAACTAATGCTACTTAACAAACCAACCAATACCAGGAGTAGGTTATGTCTCTGAGTTATTGGCCAAAGGGTCCCATCCAATGAAAACTCCCCACCAAAATATTGCCAGTTATGTTGGTTACCATACCCAGCTTGACAAAAAAGACCCTTCTGCTGAAGACAGTTTTATGCAATAAATAATGCAGAAACCTAGCTGGTATTCAACTAGAAGCTTCCATGCCTATAGGCTACCTTTAATAGTGTTATAAGGTACTCTACATACTTGAACAATGAAGTATTTATCAGCATCATCCAGCTATGAACCCTACTACCCACAATAATGACTTTTTTGTGAGACATGCTCCCTGCTGGTGAAATTGGGGCAGAAATTATAGTGAAATACCTAGATACCTTTTGATTGTCCATCTGTATGTGGCCCATATATTACATTGTTAATAAAACCAAGAACCTCAAATTAAGTATGTTATAGGCTCCAGAGGACCACATAATATATTCCTGTTAAATGAATAGAGTCACCTAATAAGATGTCACCTAATGACATATAGGTATACTTGTAAATTATTTTATTTCCCCAGCCTCATCACACACAATTGGACAATGTGGAAATAATGAGAGATTGTAGAGTACTCATGCACAAGTGGGCTGTGTGAAAGACATGTTGGAAGATCATCAGAGCCAGCAATATAGTTTCTGTAGGCAACACTGTATTAAGTACTTAGACATTTAAGAGGTTAGAACTCACCTTAACTCCTATTACAAAATGAAAACAGTACTAGTTAGCAACATTTCATATAACTGTGAAGTCAGCATTCTGAACATTCTAAACATTTTGCACATTCTCAAATGTCTCCTTAAAATACATAATGAGAACCCTTAGTTGTAACCCTTATAGATCCCATCCAAAAGACTGATGAAAGACAGTTCACAATGAGTATGTCATCAGTAGGATGGTAATCTGCAATTTAAACATAAGCTTTTTGGTGAATAACTCACAAAGTATTTTGATTAAAAAAAATGTGACATTTGATACTATTGGCACCATGCTGAATATAGCTAAATCCTGACATATGTGAAGATAGAGTTTAATAGTGTCATATTATAAATATATAATTGTGGAAAGTGAGAGGTCAAAAGATAATTTATTATCATTAGCATGGTTGTAGGGAAAAAACACACACGATCATCTCATTAAATTTTGAAAAAAGCATTTCACAAAATTCAACATCCTTTCACATTAAAAGTCTTGGAAAGATCAGGAATGCAAGGCCCATAAATACATCTGGGCACCCTCCCACTTAAGGAGAGTTCTCTGCCTGAGAGGGCTTTCCCTGCCGGAACTTGTGAGAGGGCCATCTTGGGTCCCAGGTCACTCAGAGACCAGTCTGTTCAGGTCAGCTCACAGACTACAAAGGGTCCCACAGAGACCAGTCTGTGCAGGTGAATGTGCAGACTGAAGGGGTAACACATCTTCTAGGACAGGCCCTATATAAGGTCTTCAACTTTACCTATATATACAGACATATATAATGCATATATATATGCATTTATTACTAGTATTATTTATATTTTAGTTATATATATATATATATATATATATATATATATATATATATATACATTTATTACTAGTATTATTTATGCTTATTTGTCACAGGAAAACTTCCTGCAAGCAATGCAGTGAGTGAAAAAGATACATTTTTCATTTTCCTCCATGGAAAGGTTTCACTCTGTACTGACTCTTATTCTTCTCTACTTTGTTTTTATGAAATTTTTAATGTGTAAGAAATTCTTCCTTTTGATATAATTGGCTAATACTAATTAGTGTACCTTGCAATTTCATCTTCTACAATTTGGTTTTGAGCATGTCACATAAAAAAGAGGGGAAAGTAACAAAAAGAAGCATTTGCATTTATAAATATAATGGAATATGACATGTGTAAAGGTAAATATGCTCACATATACTGGGGAATAATACTTCCTCTTCTTCCACTTCTTAAAAAACCCGTTCTCATTTCCATTATTTGTTTTTTTTTTTTTTTTTTTTTTCTGGCCAGTTTTAAATGCTTGCAGGTTTTTTGTTTTTGTTTTTGTTTTTGTTTTTGTTTTTGTTTTTGTTTTTCTTTTGAGAAAACTCAACCTTTCCTTCTTATAAATGAAAGTTAATTTATGAATAACTGAAGCACTAGTTGCCTTTTAACATCAGATATGGGGATATCAAATTGCATTTCATATTTCAGGCAACAACATAAGTAATAGCACTTATATGATACCCATTGTTTGACAGATATGATTAGAATCGGTTACTAAAAATGATTCCTGTGTCTTTTATCAGTTGTCTTCACATTCCAATCAATGTGATTACAGTCAACATCATTAAATTTTAGTAAAACTTATTCTTTTATATGAGCTGTTTTCTAAACTCAATAGTATCCAAATAAGGGAAGGAAAAGAAGTATATTTCTTAAGCTCCTGTTAAATTTAGTAAAAATACCCCTTTCTCATTATTCACATCTTTAATTCATTTTCTAGGTTAAGAGAATATTAATTATACTGATGCATTATTCAGATCACATGGCACATTAAATACCTCAGTTTCTCAGGTTATAATCCTTCCATGAGACATACCACTATGTCTTTTATGGGTTGTCTTACAATTGTTCTAGTGGAGCTACAGTAGGCATATCATATTAACACTATGTATTTTACATATGTGATACCTTTTCTCCATGTTCATTAACAATTCTTAAGCAAGAAGTTTATTCTACAAATAATAGTAAGAGCTAAAATAATTTAAGAGTAAGTTCTTATTATTGGGTCAAAAAAGTATTTTATCTTCTCATAACATTAGGGATTAAATGTGATTATTTCACCTCAGATAAATGGCTTTTTGTTAGCATTGTGTTCTCTTGCTGGCAGGAATTGCCCTCAGCCATGGCAACAGCAGGATGCGCCTTCTGATGTCAGCTTCTGTCATCCCGCTTTCTAGAGACACTGGAAGCACACTAGCAATCAACCCAGCGAGGCACCATCATTTTGGTAAATTTAAAAACAACATAATTCACATTAAAAAAAATAAGAAAAATACAAAAGAATGGAACCAAAAGCAAATAAAGAAATAATGTCTGGAAGCATTTGTCAAGGACCAGGCTATGTATATTGTGAAAAAAAAAATAGAAACAATAGGTTTAGAGTCCTGTCAGGAAGCCATACAGTGTTTGTTGAATGTTTGCCAAGAATTGTCTTGAATTTAGTCCAAATGCCTTCTAAGTTTACAGCACAGAGGATGGACAAAGAAGTATGCTGGCTCATGGTCCTTTCAGGAGTAAGAAAAAATAGTCATTTACTGTCTTATATCATTGGAGAAAAAGAAAACATTATTCAAAAAGAGATAGACTCAAATTACAGTAAATTAATTCACCGAGAATTTGTTTAAAATAGAAGCAAGAACAAATAAAATTTAAGTTAAAAAAAGGCACTGAAAATCAATCTTATGGAAAATAAAATAATAGGAATTATGATTTAACTCTATTGTATTACCATAGAAATATGTTAAGGCAAATAATATAATTTCTGTATAAGGGGATCCAATTGATATAATTCAAGTTTGCATACTGTGAGAGTTCATTTTTCTTTTCTTTTCCTCACTTAATAGAGACTGAGATAATTCTTAGAGATGCAGTTTGGATGTTCCACAATTTGTTTGGACAATCTATATCCATGGAATTCACTATGTAGCCTGTATTATTGGAACAAAATTTGGACATATTCTCTGTATAATTTAAACAAGTTCAGTCTAGAATTAGAATTTGCCACTTAGAGTGCCCCTATTAACAAGTTGAAACTTCTAGCTACATAGCATCTCTTTGTTACTTAAACACAGGGCACAGAGATTTTCTATCTTACGGAATGATAGAAGTTTATGACTTAAGGACATCTACTTAATGTTGTTGCTTATAAAGAATTCATCACTATTAATGTCATACATGATAGTACTAATACAGTTGCATCAGCCATTGCACAGAAGGGTAACACATTCTGTACTTATTTTATATTAAGAGAATAAATTATTCTTCCAACAATAAGACACAGTTTCCACAGTTTATACTAAACTGTGAGGAGGTTCTCTTTAGTTCCTTGCATACTGCAAATTCAGCAGCTATACCAAATAGATAGATGATAGATGATAGATAGATAGATAGATAGATAGATAGATAGATAGATAGATAGGAGAATGGCAATATATTTGTTTCAGTTTAATAAATTCTCAAAAAATTGTCCTGGTAATATCTTATGCAGATGTGTAGAAAACACAAAATCTATGTTATTGCTATGGAGGCATTGTTTAGTGCCAGATGGATGGTTTACTTGTAGGTCATGGCACTTACTCCTGTATGCTTTGCATGGCTTGCTGATATATTCCTCATGTACCTGTCATATTTACATATTCCCTTGATGGATAAATAAACTCAGAAAGTAGATGCTCAATATAATAGCGATTAAAGATTATATTAGAATTTCTGGAAGATTATAAATGTTATAAGATAATATATTTTCTCATTTATAAATTATAATTATGCCTCCTATAGTAAGCAATCATGACAAACTCCACAATCAAGTGACTAAAAGGAGCTTTATGAATTTTTCTTTAAAATTCTCTTTTAAAATTGCAAGGGAATTAAAAACTATAGTTACATGTGAACTGAGAACAAAGATGATAAAAATAATCATATAAGTCTCACCAACCTCCTCATTCTTGCTTTTTTTTTTCTTAGAATCTGGCCAAACCATAACATGTCCCACATCTGGTACCTTGTTCAAATCTTTCCTTCCTCATGAAACATCCACCTGTAAGATTTCCAGACCAGCCCCACTTCAACTACTCTATTTCTACAGGACTGGAAATCATTAAAAAAAAACAAAAAACCCAAACTACATAGTACTGGTATCAAAACAGATATGTTTATCATCAAAACCAAACTGAAGACTGTGAAAGTTTGTATATGATTGACCCAAGGAGTGATGCCGTTGGGAGGCTGGAGTAGGTGTGACCTTTTGGGTGTGAGCGTTAATACACTTGTCCTAGCTGCCTGGCTGTCATTCTTTCTCTATCAGCCTTCAGATGAAGATGCAGAACTCTTTGCTCTGCTTGCACCACACCTGCCTGGATGTTGTCATGCTTCCTGACTTGATGATAATGATTGAACCTCTGAACTTGTAAGTCAACTCCAATTAAATGTTGCCCTTATAAGAGTTGCCTTGGTTATGGTGTTTGTTCACAACAATAAAACCCTAACTAAGACAGAGACTCAGACATAAATCCATACAGCTATGGACCCCTAATCTTTGATAAAGAAGCCAGAAATACACAATATAATAAAAAGAGGGCACCTTCAACAAATGGTGCTGCTCTAACTGAATGTCATCATGTAGAAGAATGCAAATAGATCCATATTCATCACCCTTCATAAAACTCAAGTCCAAGTGGATAAATGACCTCAATATTAAAAAAAGACACAGTGAACATGATAAAAGAGAAAGTAGGGAATACCCTTGAATACATCTTCATGAAGACAACTTCTTAAACTGAACACCAATAGCCCAGGTTTTAAAGTTGACAGTAAATCAAATCTCATAAAACTTATAATTGTATGAAAGGCAAAGGTCACCATCGATAGGACACAATAGGAGTTGTGTTAGTTTGAACATGGTTGGCCCAGGGAGTGGCATTATTAGGAGGTTTGGCCTTAGTGGAGGGAGTGTGTCACTGTAGGGGAAGGTTTTGAGACCCTACTTCTAGCTTCCTGGAAGACAGTCTCTCCTGCTTGCATTTGAAACATGTTTAACCTTTTGGGACAGAGAACATTAGAGAACATGAAATTTGAATTTAAAAAATTGGTCATAAGAAGAAGTTATAATGATTTTTCTCCTTTCTTCAGTGTGACCAGTTAGTATAACTCAATTTTAGACTGGTCTAGGAATTATTCCAATATGAGAGATTCTCCTTTTAATATTTCTAAAGAATTTTTCAGCCATTAGAGTTAACTTGGAGCTTGGTCTATTTTAAATAAGAAACAGCCTTTCTGCTGATTCTCCAAGTCACCTCCTCCACACCTAAAGGCCAGAGCCTAAGCTTGGTGGTTGCTAATTTGCAACTGAATAAGACTTTCTAGTTCTCGAAAGAGAAGCTTTTGTGTTTTAACTGTGTCCAGCTTTTGTGTTTCAAACAGGTCTGCCTTTTCCTGCAGCAAGGTTCCAACAAGTGTGCAGGTCACGGATCACAGGTCGCTTTCAGGAGGCTGGCGGCACAGCTGGCAAAATCACTGCATTATGAAAATGCACATGAAATATATATATTTGTGGCTTGTTCTGATTGAGAATTAGGTGCACAATTAAAGATGGCCGGACAGCTTACAAGGGGCACGCAGGTATCTCCAGCTATACCAGTCTAAGAGAGAGGTATGTGCCAAAGGCCGTGCTTTATTGATATTTTGCCACAGAGCCATATTTGTGCAATAAATATTCACAAACTAGCTGCATGTATGCTCAGAGACAGAGGTGGATAGCTTAGAAGTCCTGATATCCTAAGACATGGTGCGGTCACCAGCCACCATAACTCCCTGGCAGGATGATAGAGCATACATGGAATTTATGACTCAGTCCTCTTAACTTTTAATATATAAGGGGGAGATGTATTCTCTAGATCACCATGCTGAATCTAGGCTGGGAGTTGAGACCTGCCCCTGAGGATGTGACACAGAGCTTGGCTTGCAGCTAAGCCTGCCCCCTCTTACATCGCTGCCTCAGCCCACCTTCTGTGTGGGGCCCCCACCTGCCTGCCACCAGAGAAAATGAGGAGAGCGCACTAATGACTTTCCAGGGACAAGAGCCTCCTGCACAGTGGCTCCACACAGGTACACGTGCTCTCGCAAACTTGGAGTCAGGGCCCCTGGGAATGGGATGGTGGGGTCTCCCACTTTTCCTACCCTCCTTTAACTAAGAAAATCTTTAAGTAAAGATGCAGACATGTTTTGACCAGAGAACTGACTCAGTGTCTTATTTTTCTCTCCCAGCCAGCCCAAACAATCCCCAGTTCGCCTCCCAGGGAACCCAGGTCTTGTGGGGCACTGCTGGTCGGACCCCAACACTTATACTAGCCAACTGAAATGATTGCAAACATATCTGATTGGTTGACAAGATTTCGTTTTTGTGTGTTTGTTTGTTTGTTTGTTTTGCATCTATTGCAGTAATTTGGATTATACCTTTCCTTGCTATTTAGTCCATGTACATTTTCTGACAGTATGCATATTAATAATGGTTAAGGAATACCGCAGTTCAGATGAATAAAAGTGCTTCACTCATGTTGTTCTTGTTATACTTACTATTTGGAGTTTAAATTATTATTATTTTTTTATTTTCTGGAAGTGCAGTGTGAACTTTCCTTAGTCTCCCATGGTTACTAAACTGCCAATAACTTACTGACTGTGGAGTGGAGTGTATTGATTTTTGTTTTTACCAATTACATAAATTCATACTGCCTTTTGGATTTATTTCTCAGTATATTTGTTTGGCTGCTAATGGTGGATTTACAAGCCAGAGTAACATGGTTTAATCATTGATGTTTATTATCAATTTCAGTATCTGGAAAAGAAAATCTTTACAAATTTGTAGATTATAGTTAGATTGGTTTAAAAAAAATCTACATTTTTAGATATTTCCCAAATCTAAAAGATAAACTTAAAGACATATTAGCCTGCTTAAGTTTAAATTGAATTCAAGACCTTTTAATACTTTTTAGATTATGAATCTTTTTAACCACTTTTCATTTGTTCAAATCTCTTCATTTCTGTATAAAATATTAATGCGAATGCAGTCTAACATTAACTTAAAATAGTTACTATAAACTATTATATGATTTACTAATGTATATGTCAAATTTTCTATTCAGGATGCAAAGTAATAACTTATAATATTCACTGAATTATTTTATAGTGATTTTTCTAAGGTAGTTTTACTTGCGAACTTCTGTATATTTAACTGCATCTATTTGTCAGTGTCTCAGTGATTGCACACTTTTTCCAACAAATATTAGCTATTACAATATTCTAAATCACACAATATTTTAGAAAACAAATTGTTGTGGATGAAGGCCATAGGGACCCTGACCAAGAAGCTCTGTTGCTTCTGTCGCTCACATGCTCTCCCGTGATCATGAGGTCCTGGGTGTACTAGGGGTCCTGCAGTGTGGAGAGACCTCTGTTGCCCTCGATGCCCTAGGCTGGGTTCACCAGGAAGATGGCAGGTTGGCCCCAACCAGAATGGATCCCAGCCTCTGGTCGGGCAGGGTTCCTTTGTCCCTGTTCCTTCTAGCACAAGGCACTCCACAATTTTTTGGAGCTGATGTTGAGTTCCACTCACCCATGATCTCGAGGTGATCCCGAGGGTTAGAGTGAGGTAACCCTATCACAAAAGAAGTCACTTGGTATGTACATACTGATAAGTGGATATTAGGTAGAAGTTTAAAATACCCAAGATACAACTTGCAAAACTCAAGAAAATCAAGAAGAAGGAAGATCAACATGTGGTTACCTCATTCCTCCTTAGCATAGGGAACAAAATACCCATGGAAGGTGTTACAGAGACAAAGTTTGGAGCTAAGAGAAAGGATGGACCATCGAGTGACTACCCCACCTGGGGATCCATCCCATTATCAGCCACCAAACCCACACTCTATTGCATATGCCAGCAAGATTTTGCTGAAAGGACCCTGATATAGCTGTCTCATGTGAGGCTAGGCCAGTGCCTGGCAAATACAGAAGTGGATGCTCACAGTCACCTATTGGTTAGAACACAGGGCCTCCAATGTAGGAGCTAGAGAAAGTACCCAAGGAGCTGAAGGGGTCAGTAACCCTATAGGTGAAAGGACAACATGAACTAACCAGTACCCCCAGAGCTGATGTCTCTAGCTGCATATGTAGCAGAAGATAGCCTAGTCAGCCATGATTGGGAAGAGAGGACCCTTGATCTTGCAAACTTTATATGCCCCAGTACAGGGGAACGCCAGGTCCAAGAAGTGGGAGTGGGTGGGTAGGGGAGCAGGGCAGGGGGCAGAGTATAGGGAACTTTCAGGATAGCATTTGAATGTAAATGCAGAAAATATCTAATAAAAATTTTTAAAAAATGACAAAATCATATATATATGATTTCACAAACATACATCTTTCAACTATGAAGAAACATTTCTAACAATGAGAAATTATTGCTGAAAATAAAGGGCACTTTTTTCCTTTGGGACAAGTTCTGTTATCTATTCTGTAGCTCTGGCTGTCTTGGTAGTCAACTCTCTGTTTAGTTAATGCTGATCTTGAACTCACAGAGATTTACTTGCCTATGTCTCCCAAGTTCTTGAATTAAAGTTGTGAACCCCCACAACTGGAATAAAGTGCATTCTCCTGTAAGACAGTGGGTGTGATAAAACAAAATTTATATTCCTATATATTTAAATTTACATCGTTTAAACTACTGCAATTCTTATACTTACATTATGCTCTTCCAAAGGTTCAAGGTGTCTTCTTTGTGGTACTGACTAATTATTTTGAAGAACAGTCATTAACTGAAGAATTAAATGAAATATGGAAGATTATTAGATAGGTCAATTTCTTTTTATGAGAATTGATTAATTTAGGTATTTCCTTTTTAAAAATGAAAATATAATTAGATCATTTTCTCATTTCCACTTATATTCTTTCCTATCCCCAAATCTTTCTATATCCTCATATAACCTCATTCCATTTCAAATCCCTAGATTATTTGTTTTTAACTGCTATTGCTTCATAATACACACACATACACACACACACACAAATTGCTGAATCTTCTGAGTGTTTATAGGACTTTGAAAAATAAATTCATTGCACCCTTTGCAATTGACCATATCACTTAATTGATGACTTGTTTGCATGGTGCCTCTTTTTTAAAAATGTGTTTGCTTGATTCCCGTATTTAGAGAGCCTTTATAGAGTATTGAGCTGTATAAGCAAGCTTACCTATAGCCACTTAAATACAGAATGTGTTCAAGCTTTTTGCTTTTTGCTGAAAGTATGTAAAGTTTTAGGTTCTTAAATAAGTTGAACTGTGATTTCACATGTGTAATTAACTGATTAATTATGTGGTTTCGTTTTTAATAGTTTACTCATAATCATTATTGTTATCTTGATTTCTGAGATCATAATGTAATTGCATCATTTTATTCTTCCATTACATTTCTCTAAACTCCAATATAATTAACTAATACACAAAATTATGAATTGAAGTAATTAACTTTTAATATAAAATTAAATTTATACATATCAAGTTATTATTAAGTGGGTGGGTTGGGCGTTGGGAGGGTATAGGGGACTTTCAGGATAGCATTAGAAATGTAAATGCAGAAAATATCTAATAAAATTATTTAAAAATTAAAAATGTTTAAAAATTTCAAATTTCAGCATAACTCAATCACAGTATAATATCAAGTTATTTTAGATATATTTGTCAAATTTAAGTTATTAGACCAATTTAAACATTTGTTCAATTTATTTACAATATTAAAAATTATTGGAAGAAAAATTTGATGTAATAACCTAGGAATATATTTCCTTATTTTTTATTCTTTAAACTTTTTTTTGAAGTCCAGTCTTTAGCCACCTCCTGGTCTGCCATCTGATTGTTTCACATTCCATAACTTCACCCCACACCCTGATCCCCAACCTGATATGCAAGATGATATCTCCCCTCATCCCCACTCTGACAGACCTCCCAATTCCCTGGGGCCTCAAGTCTCTTGTGGGTTAGAAGCATCTTCTCTGACTGAGTCCATACCTGGTATTCTTCTGCAGTATATGTGTTGGAGGCCTCATATTAGGTTGTTTTTGCTGCCTGATTAGTGGCTCAATGTCCAAGCAATCTCAGGGGTCCTCCTATAGGGTCGCCCTCCTCCTCAGCTTTTCCCAGCTTTTTCCTGATTCAATGACAGGAGTCACCACCTTCTGTGCATTGGTTGGATGCCCTTGAGTTAGATCCCAATTTGGGACTGTCACTGGACCTCCTTTCCCTCAGGTTCTTCTCAATTTTTGACCCTGCAGTTCTTTCAGACAGGAACAAATTTGATATAATTACCTGGATAATATTTTCAATACATCTACGTTCAAAAGAATTCAAAAACTAACTTTTGTGCAGTCATCTATTTTGGAATCATTTCTGGGTTCACAACAAACAGAAGGGAGGGTATTATAATAATAAGGATGCCTTCATTTACAGCAAAATTTCTGCACCAAACTTGAGAAAGAATATGATGGAAAATAAATATTTTATTAGTGTAACATGATCTTACTGTCCTAGTATATATGATTAGGCTCATTCCTAAGTCAAAGTTGATAGTGTTCATAGGCAGAACATACACTCACTCCATACCACAAGTCTTGGGTTTGACTGAATTTATTTATAGTCATAATCCATTTTTAGGAATTACAATTTGTATAAAAGGTATACAAAGTGAACAATTATTGTATTTGGTGGGTCTCTCCAGTAAACAGATTATATTTTCTATTTGATGAATTTATTTCTATTCTTATAAAGTAAAGCAAGATAACATCACTTCTAAAGGACTTTTCATGAGCAAAGGAAGAAAAATATATATATATAATTTATATTATATTATATTATATTATATTTATAATATAATTATAATATATAATAA
>LR753693.1:120665-147799 GCA_902729485.2 Mus minutoides | reverse complement strand
TGTGTGTACATATCTTCTCACTAATATCTCTTGTTAATAATTTGTCCCAGGAATGTCATTAGAACAACATTGTCTTAGTTAAATTTTTATTGCTTTATGAAACAAACAAAGGAATGAAGAAGCAAGGACACACACAAACCAACAATAGAAAAGACGTGACCAAAAATAAGATTGGGATGAGGAAGGTCACTTAACTTATATATCCCTGGAAACAATCCATTAAGGAACTCATGGCATGATGTAGGAAGCAGGACCACTTCTAGAGGGATTTTAATCCAACAGCATGGGTGCTCTAGCAAGGTATCACGTCCAAAGCCATGATCTATCTGGAATACATATACTCCACACACAGTACAGACACATTCTTAGTAGAAACCTTTCATCTCAAGCAATGATGTCTAATTGAGTGGCAGATAAAAGTGTCTAATCAGAGAAAGATTTGACACATTGAGTCAGAGATAGGATACCCTCTCTCAAGAGAACAGATCTGAAAGAGGCTGCATAGAAGCTGTACTGGCGAGGTTTGTGTCAACTTGACACAGCTGAAGTTATCACAGAGAAAGGAGCTTCAGTTGGGGAAATGCCTCCATGAAATTTAGCTGTGAGGCATTTTCTCAATTAGTGATCAAGGGCCCCTTGTGGGTGGGACCATCCCTGGGCTGGCAGTCTTGGGTTCTATAAGAGAGCAGGCTGAGCAAGCCAGGGGAAGCAAGCCAGTAAAGAACATCCCTCCATGGCTTCTGCATCAGCTCCTGCTTAAGTTCCAGTCCTGACTTCCTTTGGTGATGAACAGCTCTATGGACGTGTAAGCTGAATAAACCCTTTCCTCCCCAACTTGCTTCTTGGTCATAATGTTTGTGCAGGAATAGAAACCCTGACTAAGACAGGAGCAATGAGGAGAGAGAGGAGGTTCAGTGTAATTTGGTTCAGATTGGTCAGATTGTTCCGTGTACAGGAGAGCACTTTGTTTCAAAGCAGTTCAGTGTTGAGCAGAAGAGTTGATTTTAGAGCAGGTCAGTGGAAAGCAGAGCAGTCTTACCAAGCAGAGCAGTTCAATTAGATGCCAAGAGGTGCTAATTTGAATCAGTCAGTTTGGAGAGGAGTTTGAGCCAGAATAGCTGAGTTGAATCAGCAAGTTAGCATTCAGTAAAAGCTGGAAAGGATGAGTTTATTCAGCAGTAAGTCTTGGAGGCTGAAATGTTCTTGGCTTAGTTTAGCAGGTGGAGGCTAGAAGCTTCCTGTCTTAGGGCTAAGGATAGTTAAAGAGACATGCTCATGGTCTCTGGCTCTCATCTAATCTCTTCATCTGAGGAAATGAAATCAACATTTACATTTACAGCCACAGATATACATTTCTTATTGTCGTGTACCATATCTTGCTCAGTTTTCTTATACTGTCCAATCACCAATTGCACATGGCTATTACCGCCAACAGTGGGCAGGGTCAGTAATTATTAAAGCAAATACCTTACAGTCTTGACTACAGGTTAAAGGATGGAGGCTAGTCCTCAACTGATGCTCCACTTATCAGATAACTACAGTTAGTGTCATAGACAAAAACAAAAGAAGGAAAAAAAGAAAGAAAAGTACATATTTTATTTCCTTTTTAATTATAAAAACATTGTAATAGATTTTATTTTTGTACTTTTTCATGATGAAATGTTTTTGTCTGCAATTTCTATTTTGAGTGTAATAAATGGTAAATATTTACAGTTCTGACTCATGAAGCCACTTTGCAACATAAAAGACATAAAGAAGATAAAATACTAATGCCAGAATAGTTAATATCAAAGAGGATTGTTAGATATTCTCTTTCTGCCTTCACTTTAACTATAGTGTTGTTTTTCTTTATGTCTTCCTTTGATTTACAAATAACACCTAATATGTGCTGGAGTTTTGGGTCTTGTTTGAGAGTTTTCACTTTACTTGCTGAGGCCTTGCATTTGTTTCACAAACCCCACATGGATATTCAGAGCTACTTGTAACTCCAGTTGCATTGAATCTGATATTCTTTTCTGGCTTCTCAGGACTACATTGTACACACAAAAACTCATAAAGGCACATATCCATGCATATAAGCAAAACAATAAATAAATCATTAAAATTAGTCTCAAAAGTAACAGAATTTTACATTACAATATTCACTTTCTCCAAACACTAAGAATATTTGACAAGATAAATGTATTTAATTATTCTATTATCTTCTCTTTCTTATAAAAGCAACTAATTTTCCCCTTTTCTTTGAGACATAACAGATAAGAGACAGTGGTATTTATTAAAATAATAGAAAGAAAATTTGCCATTTTTCAGTGCTAAGTGTATTAAATGTGTTTTTAATTAGCCATAGCAATACTTCTGAAGGAATAAGTAACTTTTTCCCTTTCTTTCATTGTCCAGCAATTTCCTATTACATCTTTTTATCACCTTTAATTTTCAGTGTTCAAAGCTTTTTATACATCGAGCATCATAAAGTTTGTTTTCTTGCATGACAACAGTTGAAGCTTCCTTAAAAAAACTCACCATAAAACCTTGATCTCAAGCTACAACAATCTGTACTTTCATAATATGCATATCGGTTGTCATAGAGACGAACAGTCATTGCTTGCAATTCCAGAGTCTTCTCTGCTATTCACTTGTTTCTATTTCATCTGCTTCCCCTCCCTGAATGATGAACTTTTTTTTTTTTTTTTTTTTTATGTTTATCACTCTGCTCCGGATCTGTAGAAATATCACTGTTCAAATTCAGATCCTACTCAGAAAACAATCTGAGTCATAGAACTCGTAGAAAAGAGACCCACAAAGAGCCTACGTTTTGCTTCCTGTCTGCCAGGGTGTTGGTCCTCAAACATGAAACTGAAATGTCTCAATTTATGTATAAGACCCTCATGGTTGGGCCAGGAGTGGTGATATATGTCTTTAATCCTAGCGCTCAGGAGATGGAGGCAGTTTGATCTCTGTGAGTTAGATGCCAGCCTGGTATATCAAGTGGATTCCAGGATAGCAAAGGCTGTTACACAGAGACACCAACAAAAGAAAAAAGTAATCATGGGAGGAAATTGGATAGTCTGTTAAAGTTATTAGATAGGATTTACTCAAGAAACCCATGACTGGCTATATTCTGGTAGATGTGTATTATAGGGGTCTAAAATACCCTTTTGTGGTTAAACCATCCTCATGTTGCTGATAGGCCTCTTCCCCTCTCACAAAAAAATGGTGTCACTGTTTTTTCAAATATATACACCAACAAGGGGTTGGCATCATTGAATACATCAGATTTACTATTCCATTGTGTGTACTGTTGAATTGACAACACATAACTTTCCTAGAGAATCATGAGCAGAAATACCCTTCAAAAGAAACAGAAACTTTCTGTCTCCATTTGGGATTAAGAATATGTATGTAACTCATGAATATTTGCAAACCTTCCTTAATATGACAATTCAGAACTCAATTTATTCTCCCTCTTTTGTGAGTAGTCATTTCTATTCTGTATTTGGAGTACTTGTTTCCTTTGTTTTGCTAAGTAAACCTTATATTTAACTGGAGTGGGGGCACCTGTCAGTGGGATATGTTTTTCTAGAAGGGCTGCCTTGTCTGGCTTCAGTAGCAGATGAGACTTGATGTACTAGGGTGTGTGTGTGTGTGTGTGTGTGTGTGTGTGTGTGGAGGGGGAACTCCATGTGGTCCTCAGAGGAGAAGGGGAGAGGGGAGATGGGGGAAAGGATTGTAGGAGCAGGTGATTGAAAGGAGGCAATGAGAAGGATGTAAAGCCAATAAAGGGTAGATAGATAGATAGATAGATAGATAGATAGATAGATAGACAGATAGATAGACAGATAGATAATAGATAGATGATAGATAGATAGATGATAGATGATAGATAGATAGATAGATACATAGATAGATAGATAGATGATAGATAGATAGATAGATACATAGATAGATAGATAGATAGATAGATAGATAGATAGATAGATAGATAGATAGATAGAGAAAGACATATCCATAGTAGTATCTTCTATCACACTGATGACTTGTTTAGCAACCCGAGTTTTGGCTGTAGCCTTGACAATGTTATGAGTCATGCCTTCCTTTCATAGAAGAGTGTTCTCATTTACAAGTACAGAGTTATTAAAGAGTCAGGTAAATCATGGTGATTTCAAAGTATGGTACATCAAACCAATAATGACCTTTATTCATCAGTCAAACCAGGCCAACTCTCTCCAGAGCTATTTTTGAAGACTATACACTTGTTAATTTATGTTTTCACTCTGCTGATAAATTTTCATTTCTTCCTTTCTTTGATTTCCTTGTGCTTCCTACTCATAACTTTAAGGGGAACAGCTACATAGTCATTTTATGCTCCCTTACAGTGCTTAAGAGGAAAGATGATAATAAGGGTGATATGGGAGAGTTTGGAGGAAGAAAATTGAAAAAGAAAAAGGTGGGATTGTATTATAGGATCAAACAGAAAATAATAATAATAATAATAATAATAATAACAAATGTAATCCATTTGTACAGTCTTTTAATGCCCTATAAGTAGCTGGCCTACTGAGAATATTGAGAAAACCTCTAGGGGGCAGTGTTGCATTATACCTCTAAGTCAAGTAGACAATCAGTTCTGAACCCAGCAAGCTGTACTGTAGAGTACATTCAATGAGTAGGCTATATTTAGAAAATTCATGGACATATTTATGTCAAAGATGTCAGATATTAAATTTGTACCTTTATAATAACTAACATGTAGTTATTATGACTCTTATAGACATTAATTCAGATATGTGAATAGAACTTTCTATTTTATTTTTATAGTTTTCAAATACTAAATATATGACATTAAGCCTATGTATGTCTGTAATCAAAAGTCTTTGATTTTTATAAAGCTGTTCTTCCTTAGCGTTTTATTGGCCACAAGATATTTAATATGTTATTTCAAAAATTTAATTTTTATATTCTATTTAAATTATTTTTGAAGCAAGTTCCTTTGATTTTTTTTAAAATGTCAGTAACACAATATTTGGTATATTAGGAAATAAAAGAATTTGAATGTATTTAACTCACAAATTATTTTCTTTTATAATAGGACAGAATGACTTCAAAAAATAATTAAAATTTCTTTCACATGTAGTATACAATGAATAAACATAACTATGCTTTTAATAATTTATATGTGCACTTATTTATTGTGGCAATCTTAAAATGTATAATAATAATAATAGCTACAGAGGAATATTTTAAATATAATAATACAAAATATATAATTATATGCCTTATAAAACAAAGAAGAAAAATGTATTGATTACTATCTGCTAATTCAATTGAGTGGTGACCTTTTTAGTATCGTGTCTCCGGACTGAGTTTTATCTACTTTACTCTTATACATTCTACAGAGAAATGGTATCAAATAAAACAGTGGCTCATCTTACAGACTCTTCAGTAAGCATGCTGCATTTCCTTGTCCTAGCTGTTCTATACAAAAGAAATCTGAACCGTGACAATAAGAGCCAGGCAGAGCAGCTATCTGTCATGAGGTAATGGAATCAAACACACACTTAGTGAATTGGTGTGTGAACTTAGATATCAGTAAGAAGTGAAACTCTCTCTGTAGATTTCTGTATGCAGAGGCATTATCATATTGCATGCGGTTCTGATGGTGCCAAATGCAGAAACTAAATCACAACAGCAAGTGAAGGATCACGTTTAGATTGACTTCAGCATCTTCTTATATATCAGATGAAAATGTAAACAGTTTTTCTGTCTCATGTTTACAAGAGAAACTGTAAAGCTTAGTAATAATTATATGAATGCATATATTAACAAATGGGTGATCTACTAAGCCCAGAAAACCCTGTTACCCTAGCTACTGTAAATTTTGGCTACAAATAATTTACAGCCAAGTATGTTTTTAAAAAGACTTCTTGCCGATATCTAAACACTCTGTGTTGTGGTGGTTCCCATCAGTGTCTTTCTTGTTTCTATACCTCACAAGCAGATAAATTATGTCCTGAAAGGACATACACATTAAGCTCATTTGTAATGGAAAGATACATCATGTTTATATGAAGAAGAGGTTATTTTAAAGTCTTGGAAGGCAAGGATATAATCTCCATTAGTAGCAAGTGCAGTCATGGATGTTGCCTCTGTAGACAGCTTGGCTGTCTTTGAATGACACATCATCAACTACATTAGCGTGATGCATGTGAAGTTTGGGGTTGTGTCCCTGCTTATGTGTGTTCCAATGGAATTTGATGACAAAGGGAACTAGCTTATGCTTTAACTGAGTTAAGCTTGCTCTATAAATGCCAACTATAAATGAATAAACAAATATACAATCTTCTGTCACCAGCAGCATTGCCATGAAAGATGAGTTTGCTAGCTTGAAGGTTGGGTAAATACTCGGATTCTTTACCACTTTTGTTGTCTTATCAGTGAATGCAAGCCAAGATTTCCTGGATGATAAGCAGAAATTTCATTATTAACGCAGGCAATGTTTTGTTTTCTTACTCAGTTCTAATTCTCTCTTTAGTCCCAGTGAGGATCAAAAAACATTGCTTCTCAGTAAAACTCTCAGAACCAACAGTCTTCCAAGTAAATTTATACCTTAGAATGTTCCTAGTGGGTACGATGAGACAGGTTCTGCAGGTGAGTATGAAATTAAGTTTTCCTGCTCGTTTATGGAAAAGGGTTTCATCACTAGTATTCTGAAGCATTTTCCTAGCAGTGAAACTATTATAAATGTTAATACAGTAAATGAAAGTGTTGTAATGTATTAAGTAGTTGCTTTATCAGAGATTTATCAAGGAGAAATTCCTAGAAAGGATGAATGGAAATGTGATAAGGTGCTTGATTTACATTTCTCTCTTGGATCTCTTAATGTTCTATTTGACATGAAAGTTTAAGTAAACAAGCAGAAAATTTGGAATAATGTATATAAAGTTTGTCAATGAGGAGGATAATCTGATATGATAATTATCTACTTTTTCTCTTAGGACTATGGGCTCTCTACAGTAGCATGCATCCTTTGTCAAGAGATTATATTTATACATGCTGCAGACAGAAAAGACACTGAAACAGGTCCAGCTAAAGCAACAAGAATGTTTACAGGTTTTGCATTTGCTTCATGCCAGTAGGTTGAGGCATCCTGTAAGTGATTCATAGGAACCACAAATGCATATTCAGCATTAAAAAAAATTGGAATAAAAAACATATTCTGGGGTTCGGAGGATTATTAACTGGGAAATGCATTAGCTGTGTAATCATCAGTGTGTACATTTGGAATTCTAACACCAAGTGCAAGTTAGATATGTATGGTGTTACACATCTATAATTATCAGGTGGTATCCAGACACAATTTATTTTAGTCAAAATGATAA
This sequence comes from Mus minutoides, assembly GCA_902729485.2. NCBI lineage: Eukaryota > Metazoa > Chordata > Mammalia > Rodentia > Muridae > Mus > Mus minutoides. The sequence continues at coordinate 140,423 of LR753693.1, read as the reverse complement.
GATCTGGCTTCAGTGAGAAATATTGTCTAAACAAATTAGAGAGAAATAGAGGAAATCTCAATATTTGCCTTGGCCTACATATATATATATATATATATATATATATATATATATATATATATATATATATATATGTGTGTGTGTGTGTGTGTGTGTGTGTGTGTGTGTGTGTGTGTGTGTGTGTGTGTGTGTGTGTGTGTGTGTGTATGTGTGTGTGTGTGTGTGTGTGTGTGTATGTGTGTGTCTGTGTGTGTTTGTATGTGTGTATGTCGGTGTGTCTGTGTGTACATGTATGTGTACATGTACAGGTGCATATGCATATGTATATGATGTATATGTATCTGTATATGCATACATATACCACAGAGACACATACAGACTAATAAACAACTAAATGAATTATTTTTTTTTAATGGATTTCCAAATGTTCTAACAAAAATCTAGTTTGGCCTTTGTTCATTGTAAGAAGAAACATACAGAAACTAGCATTCTGGGAAACCTACGTCATGTTCTATAAGTCAACACAAGTGATTATAACATAGTTGAAATATCCAGGCCATGCACAAGGCTCAGGACATTAGCCATTAATATTAGGAGAGTGGAATATAGTGGCTGTTTCTTGGTGTTTCTGAGTACTGTCGATGCACTGGAAAAAGACTAAATGTCTGAGCATGATTAATCACCAAATTAAAGCCAAATGGGAGAGTTAGAGAGTTTCCTTTGACACATTTAATGAAATTTTCATCTCAATTAGCTAGAGGGCAATGCAAATAAACTGAGTTTAAGACCCAGGAATTAATTATATGGGTAGGAAAGTTAGGATGAAGGTTGAATTTTTAGTAGGTCAGGGCCCTGGCTGGGAGAGATGGAGACCTTGAGATTAAGACAGGTCTTGCAATAGTGTGCTCTCTCTGGGTGTGCAGACATACCCCTGTGACAGAGCTTCTGCTCTGAATGTCAAAATGTGCCATGCTCTAAATCCTCTTTACCCTGATTTCTGCCAGTTTCATGACTTAGGTCAAGTCACAGAATTAGAGTGAACCAAGTATATTTTAGACAAATTAAAGAAAAAAAAATAGATTTGCATCAATGTTATAGAAGTTAGCATTAAATAGTAAGGGAAATGTCAGTATTGCAAGACCATGTGACAGGAGACAACAATGTAAAGGAATGGCTTTCAAAAATGTGGCTTTAGAACTACACCTCTGGGAAGAATGTTTGTGCTCCATCTTTTGTTGAAGACGCTGAAGACTGCTTGATTAGAATGGCCTGGCTGTGAAGAGCTGAAATGCTACAGACTGGCAGCTAAAATTAATCTCACTGAGGCATTTTCTCAACTGAGGTTGTGTACACCAAGATGACTCTAGCTTCTGTCAATGTGACAGAAATGATCCACAGTAAACAGACAGAACCACTCTGATTCTTAGTGAATCCCTGATTTTGGAATAAATCAAAATCTAAAACATGTCAACAAGTAGCATCTACAAAATGCTGCAAAATTTACGGCAATTTTTGTCATCTGTGGAGTAGTTTTTCTCATCAATGTATTTGATTAATGCATTCATTCACATGTCCTTTTTTTTTTTTTCTTCTTTATAAGTTTTCTTTTTCACCATGAGCAGAATAAGTTCACTCCACATTTCTGAGCCATCACTCTTCATCTTAATCTTACAATCAGTTTTCTTATAATCTTTTGAAAAAGAACTATGTCTTATATTGATGGAGCCTTAGAAAAATAACAGCCTCATTGATAAAATAGAAATGTCTGCCTTAGCCATATACCTCTATGCTCAAAATGAAGTTATGGTCTATTCTAGTGTAATAATAAATGGCAAACAAAGTAAATAGTAGTCATAGAAAAGTCATTGTGTGACAATGAATAAATTATCAGACTGTGGAGGCTGTGAAGTAGGTCAGTAGTAGAAGAATTACATTTTATGTGCAAAAGTCTGTGTGGTTTCTCCACATTGCATACAGAACCTTCATCAACATGAATGGTGATAAGGATTTAGAGAACACTAACTTCACTTCATATAAATGAACATTCTAGAGAGCAGGATGCTGTTATTGTTACGTATATGAGAGAACAATGCCATCTATCATAGGGAAGAGTAAATAAGGTACCATGGCATAGCTTAGAATATTGAAACAAAGGTGATCTCAGAAGGACAGATATATGGAGGAGGGCTGATGGATGGATCTAATCATAATCCATAAACTAAATGGAAAGATAGGAATAAGCAAGAAGATACAAGTGCTTGCTACTGAATTCAAAACACAGATGTATCAAAAAGAACTTTCCAGTGCATATTATAGTGGTACGCTGTTTAGGGAAAGCAGACATCAGCCAATGAGAGCATTTTTATAAAGAGTTCTAGAGATGGCTAGTCTAGAAGCAGAAGCTGAAGCCCATGTGAAATAAAAGAAAGTAAAGTTTGCATCTTTTTCTACTCTGCAGACTCCCTCCTCTGCCTTACCTTGCTATCCCCTCTCATGTTAACCTCGCTCCTCCAATCCTCATGTCCCCATACTATCTTGTGTTCTAATATCCATCCTCCCTTAAACCTTTCTTGTCCCTCCTCACCAGTGTTCTAACTTATCCATGATGATGTAATGTTTAAAATGTTCTGCTTGTGTTTGAATGGGTATATGATTGTGCTTTTCATAAATACCCTTTAGACTTCAAAAATGTCTCCAGTTTAACTTGTCGTTGGGCATTACTTCATTAAAAACACTTTAATTCTTTTCATGTGATTTATACCAGCTCATTTTTTTAGGGGTATCCATTTTTCTTTATTTTAAGGCTATGGTAGTAATAAAAATGTTGTTATATTGTATCTTAACGATAATACATGCATATGAAAATAATTAAATCTATAAGAAAGAAATGATATTTTATTATAGCTTGCATGTAGCAATTTTTCTGAATATTGTATGAATGACTTGAGTATGTTTGTTTTGAACTTAAAGCATTTTTGGATTTTTAAAAAATATTTCATTTTGTTATTTTTATTTTTAATTAAATATAATTTATCACTTCAATCCTTATATTTCTTCCTGTCACCTACTCATGTCCCCTTCACTTCATCTTCTTTTACTTTGATTACTATTGTCACACCCAAATACACACATACACACACACACACACACATATGCCTTCACACACATGCACACAGACACACAATATATAAATTATATATTATTATATATTAAGCATATATAATAAAATATATACATATATGGTTTATATAAATACATATAATATATATATGTAACAACATGTTATATATATCATATGTGTATATATCGACTATGTGTGTGTATCCACTTAGATTATATATGTATGTCTACATATGATATACATTTTAGAGTTGACCTTTTGTTATTATCTCTTCGTTTTTCTTTCCCTTTTGACCTTTCTTAGTTGCTTCCAGTTCATTGTCTATGGGTGGAGAACAGAAAATTTCCCCTTCCATGTGTTCAGGTTTATTTATATGTTCAGATATGTCCTTTTTGAATGTTTAGGCTGCTATATTTATTTATATTATATTTATTTAAGATAGTAGGAATGTAGATTCCCTGTCATATGATAGGATGTATTATCTCATAGCAAAATTACTGCTCCTCTGGCTCTTACAGTCTTCTAATCTCTTTTTTGATGTTTTCTGAACTCTAAGTGAAGGTATTGTAGTAACTGCATCAAATGGAGCTCACTATCCCATTATTAGTTGATCTCTGCATTTCAAATAATTGTGACATTTCTATACTAAGGTCTGTTTGAGTATTCTTTGATGAGCCTGTGTGGAAATAAGGAAAGGGTTTCTGGTACAGTTTTAAATTATGCTGTTCTTCAAGATCTGTAATCTTACTAATACAGGGTAGTTGGACATATTTCTTTGACCAGGAATATCTGTCCTTCTGTTGATGAGTTGGCCAAGGATGTAAAGAATAACCTAAGTGCTTTGATTCCCCTGGATTGGCTTAAATATATATAATCCTACTTGCTATTATTATTGGCATTATTTTATTGGTAATCGTGTTTCCACTTATTCTTAGAGCTCTGCTGAGATCTGTAGCCACGACGAAGAGGGACATTCTGGAACTTGGGCTAAAAAAAATAAAATAAAATAAAGAAGGGGGAGAATATGATGGACATCCTAGTACAGAACTTGGCAGGCCCAAAAACCTACAAGTGCTCATGAGACAAGAGTTTCAAAAGGAACTCATTCTCCTGGGTAGACATTCTCACAACCAGTTTTATCTCTGCATTTAGTCTGGCATATGGATCCATGCACTCATTCAGTGGGAATTTTTATATTAAGCATAGAATGAATCCTGACATAAGCTAAGACTTCCAGGGTTCCAGCGGTCCTAGAAAATTCTTGATTTTCTGTGGGAATTCAGAAAACTATCTAGAGACAGGGAAACTAATTAGCATTACATAGGGAGAAGCCAAAAGCAGCTCAGAGCTGGTCTGCAGAATGTTTGCTAAGGGCAATAGTTTTAGGGAACAAATAGATTTCCCGATAACAAAGGAATCCTCTTTATAGCCAGGTAGAAAACAGACTACCTTACAGATTAAAAGCAAGCTGGTAAACTACTCTTCTTTAGAATCTACCTAGACCTAGAAAATGGGGGGTGAGGGTGGGGGTGGGTTGGTAATACATTATTTATGAGAAGCCCCACTAGTGCGGAACCCCCTGATGCTAGTTCTCACAAGGCTCAGAGAAAAGGCACAAAGTGTGACTAGGGTGTGAAATCTTTTGTTTGTCAGTGGCTAATCCAAAACAGAGCTACTAATTACTGTAAATATACCTGGTTCCTGTAAGTCCTTTTGATGTATTCATTCCTTTGTATTATATCATTGTGGCTTCATGGATGAACCTCTCTTGGTTTCTTTTTGTCCTCCTGGATAAAATTTTTGGTGATCAATCTCAAAATTACACTCAGATCCTACACACACCCTCGTGTGTGGCCTCTGTTTGTCATTTCACCGAACTCTTTGCTCACTTGCTTTATAGAACTTGACCCACGCAGACTAAGGGACCCAGAGCATCTGTAGGACTTTCTAATCCACTGTCTCAAGGTTGGGGAAAAAGAAGGTTAATTGATTAAAGGGGACATGGGACTGCTTAGATCGTTAATCTGATCCTGATTTAACTTTGGTACCTGGTATCTGTCTAGAAAATTGTACATTTCAACCAGGTTTTCCAGTTGTGTTGAGTATAGGCTTTTGTAGTAGGATCTGATGATGTTTTGGATTTCCTTAGCATCTGCTGTTATGTCTCCCTTTTCATGTCTGATTTTGTTAATTGGGAAACTGTCTCTGTGCCCTCTAGTGAGTCTGGCTAAGGGTTTATCTATCTTGTTGATTTTCTCAAAGAAGAAGCTCCTGGTTTGGTTGATTCTTTGTATACTTCTTTTTGTTTCTATTTGGTTGATTTCAGCCCTGAGTTTATTTCCTGTCTTCTACTCCTCTTGGATGAATTTACCTCCTTTTTTTCTAGAGCTTTTATGTGTACTGTCAAGTTACACCCTGTATCCTCTCTCCAGATTCTTTTTTGGAGGCACTCAGATTTTTCCTCTTAGGACTGCTTTCATTGTGTCCCAATAAGTTGTGGACCACTTTAAAAGTAGTTCTTTTGGGCAATTCAGCTTTTTGTTGTCAGGATACCAGCAGTCTGGTACAATAGCAAAGGATAAACACAGTTCAGTAGCAGTGGCTTGATCCAACAGAAACCACACAAATCAACAGAAGCTGTAGGAATCAGGCAGGATACCAGGAGAAGTTATTTGGCACATTTCTTTCTATGAAATGAAGACCAACAAAGACCAGTGAAGTCTCAGGAAGCATTCCACGGCAACTCAATGCAAGAGAATCCTCTCACTGTTTGGGGGTTCCATTTCTATTCCTTGCAAGCATCCCGGGCCCTTTCAAGTGTCCAGTCCAGGAAAACATCACATGCCCTCTCACATACCTATTTCAGAAAACATCCTCTCTCAAGTCAGCTTCCAGAAAAATATCATGTGAAACAACTGAGTCTCTAAAGAAAACAGATATTTCCCCTTCAGTTATATAGTTTTTCCAACATGTGTGCTTCATTGAGATTATGCTGTAGGTAATTATAAGAATTTAACAAGTTATTTTCTTATTCATACTTCCTGATAGAAAAAGTTTATATATTTTAATGCTTCAAAAATATATATACAATATACCTCTTTTTATTTGTATTACTATCCAGTCTTATATATAAATATTTGCACGCTGATTTGTCTTAAATATATAGCTTAATTTTGCAGAAAGTACCCTAATTAAAAATATATCTGTGCTTTTTTCTGAGACAACTCACACCTACTTTTGTAAGATATCATTAATTTTCTGAATTTTTCTGGAATCTGTTCTCAAGAAACCTGCCAACACTTTCAATTCTTATTTTCAACATATTCAGTTCCACCCACCTCCCTTTCAGCCACCCTAATGTTTCTCTCTCAATCATTTTCATCCTGCCTTCTGTTTTTCTGAATATTTTCTAATCAAATGCTTTGTAAGATTGATTACCCCTAATGATTGAATATATACATTTGTATCTATGTGCAACAAAACAGACAATATATTTATAAAAAAATGATTATGACAAGAAATAAAACATTAACACCTTTCAGTATAGCTTTGTCTAGTTTCTGTTTGGGGACTATAATAGGTCATTACTATAAAGCTGCAGACATTAGCTTCAATTTCTACTATTGGAAATTTATTTTCATTTCATTGGGTAATGTCTTATGGTGTTTCTTCTATGTGTTCTCACAATTACTTTTATTTTAAAGATTTAAATAGTCCAATATAAAAAGTTTCGTCATTCCATTTCACAGAACTGTTATACACAACAGCTTCTTTCTCTCTGTATTCGATAACACTTTACTATAAATCATTAAATTTAATTGGTCTTTTATTTGTGAGGTTGAGTCTGACACACATGAAGGATCTCTAGAAGAAAGGCATCTTGATATGTAATGGTTAATCTTGTACATTTCTTTTTCTCAGTAATCAGTTTCTATTCACTTTTGTTTGATTATTTTGGATTGAATCAAATCTTAATGTAGAATAATTTATGCTAATAATTTTGGGCTGGGGATTTGATGTTTACCTTCTAACTACTTTATGCTTAGACATACATCCTTAAATTCAAAAGGTATCGAACTTATCCTACATTATATATTTAACCTTAGTTTATTAGTAGTTTAAATCCACTATAAATACATGCAAAATGTAAATAGAATTTATATTCTGAACCTTAAACTCTATTTACTGTTAAAATTGATGACTGACCTCTTAAAAACATATTTTTATTTTGTTTTAAAATTTTATTTTTGGGTACTATCTTTATATCATTTCCACCCAGAGCCATTCTTTTTGTATTATTTCTGTGTTTAACCAGAATCTATATTAAAAATATTACTATAGTCTCATCAAGTTAGGTATACTTTATAATATTGCTTTATATACAAAAAAAACCCCACAAACATTAACTGATAATGAAGAACCTCCTATGCCAAGAAACTTTGTGATTTTGATGAATATCAAGTGGACTACATAATGAGAAAGAAGACAAATATTTAATTAAATAATGGTTTATATATAATTGATTTGTAATAGGTGAAGGGGAACACTGGCTAATGGTGGAAGCAGTAGTTACATAGTCAATGGAAAACCCTGGAAGTATGTCTTATCAGGAATGTCTTAAAATAACATGGGAAGGTCTTAGCCAACCATAATCACACTCAGATACTACCACTTGAGTCAAGGTGTAGACAATAGCAAGAATATGTCTAGAAGACGATGAAATTAAGGAGAAATGCTGACATTTGCTATGTCTCAGGTATGGAGAAAAGTTTTGCAGTATTGCAAAGAAAACAGTGAAAGGTTTTAAATATCATTGCCTATTTTTATTGAGCAAACAAGTGGATTTATGTGGCAATTAATAAGAGATAGAAAGTAAGGAAACAATAAGTTTGTAGAACAGTTGAAAACAAGAGATGTCATAAAGAATTTATTAGATGTTACTGCTAGGCAATATACATAATGAACAAATAGTAATATATAATTAATGCATTAATAATATATTTATAAATTTAAGTAATTTTAAGAGATTCTAACAACATATACACTTATTATTACAAAGTTACTTGAAAGAAATACAAGTGGAGCTGAGATTTTGTTTTGTGGGTTTGATTTTTGTTGTTGTTGTTTTGTGTTTTGTTTTGTTTTGTTTTTCCAAGACAGAGTTTCTCTGTTTAGCCCTGGATGTCTTGGAACTCACTCTGTAGACCAGACTGGCCTCAAACTCAGAAATCTTCCTGCCTTCCATGTTCTGGGATTGAAGGTGTGTGCCACCACTGCCTGGAGCAAGTGAGATTTTGGATCTCTCATGAACCTTTCAGTTGCTGGGCTGGCAAAGAATGTAGGATTTATTTGATATGCATCTGGGTAGGGTGTGTTTCCAATTTTACACAGTTGTTGACATGACTCCATCACTTGTAAGTTGTCACACTAAGAACTCTGGTCCCTGTTATTTTTATGCATGCCTAATTGTCATATTTTTGTCATTTGCATTTCCCTGTATGGTAGATAATTTGCCTAAATCACAAGGGAATAAGAAGGAAAAAGTAAATGTTACCATATAAATAAATAAATTACATGATAATACCTCTTCTAACTGCTCAGCTTTAAGATGAGTAACACATTTTTAGATATTCATTTTAGGTGTATTTTTTTTTCTCTCTCTCACCCATCTTCCCTCCCTTGCCCCCTCTGTGTGTGTTTGTGTGGGGGGGGGCATGTAGGTGTGTGTGTGTGTGTGTGTGTGTGTGTGTGTGTGTGTGAGAGAGAGAGAGAGAGAGAGAGAGAGAGAGACAGAGACAGAGAGAGACAGAGAGAGACAGACACAGACACAGACACAGAGACAGAGAGAGACTGACACAGAGACACAGAGACACAGAGGGATCTGATTTCAAACTGCCAAACTCTAGGTAAATCACACCATTTTTTAAAACACTTTTGTGTTCAAGAACCAAAATATACTTTTAAGTTTCAAGACTTATTTACAATCCAAATACCAAGCATGGCTTGTAATACATGTGAAATTAAAATGGTGAAAAATACACTTCCAAAATCATGTGTTTCTTGACAAAAATATCCCCCTGACCCTGGCAGAAAGCAGTTGTCTGTTTCTTGTTTAGATTGAGTGTTGTTAACATCACTATTTCCCCTACAGGACTCACTATATCAGAGCAAATTGTTATGTGATATAGTAGAGAAAGATGGAAAACATGATAAATTTTGTAGTAGTGTAAGAAATAATATGGAAGTAACATTCTATAAGCATTTTTTCTTCTTCAGAAGTACTGACTACATGTGAATATGCTGCAGAAAATAAGGAAAATTGATCAGAAAATTTTAAATCTACTTGTCATATACTTGCTCCTCCTTCAAGGTCATGGATACTTAAGAGAATCATAAAGCTAATTGATTCTTTAAGTAATAGAAATTTAAGATTAATCTTAGTTATCTGTTATCATGTGCCTGTGTGGGGCTATGCATATGTCCCTACATATGTCCAGAAATCAAATGTCATATTGGCTGGCGTAATTGACATTTCAGCCACCTGACAAAGATGTTGAAAACAAAGCTAGTGTCCCATAGAAGAAAGGAAACAGTAAGCTCTCTTTCCAGCCTTGTTTCAATAGATTTTAACTTAGTATAGGTTTGGCAAGGGAAGGTAACTTAGGAAACATATCTATGCATCACATAAACTTAATCAAAAACATTCAATTTGAATATTTCTATCCTTACAGAAGCTAAGTGGTTATTTAGTTATGTCTCATGATTTTCCAGGAAGAAAACAGTTAAATGCAGTTACATTTTTTTCACCATAAAGTATAATATATATTGTCTGACAATTAACATAGTATTATTTTAAGTTCATTTTTTGTCTTATTATGAACTCTCAGTTCGTACAACAAATTTACAAATAATAAAAACCAACATGTAAAATATTTTAATTTAACACAGTTCATCTCAGAAAGCATTGCAAACGATTGGACACTCTTCAGTGGTTTAAAAATCTGCAAGAGTAAGGATACATTGAAGTCTAAGATTCTTTTGGCAATATATACAAAGTTCATAAGCATTTTGTATAAAATCGCCACAGAATGAGTATACATATATGTACAAATATGAATATAATCATTCTTATTTCATTATATCAGTATGTTAAAAAAATTCCTTAAGATGAAACAGAAGAAATACTGGCTAAAGGGACTCATAAGAAGCAGAAAGGAATACATGAAAAGGTAAAATTAAATTTCAAAAAGTAAAAGTAATTGAAAAGGATAACAAGTTAACATGCACAACTTTTTTCCACACCTACTCATTCATTGGTTGTAAGCATATGTGAGTATGTTTGCTCAAATGTTGATTAAAATAAGTGCCAAAGACAGTAAATACAAATACCTTATTTATTAGACAAATTAACTGGCAGCGAATGCTGATCTCCAGCACTTCAAGTATTGTCTGACAACTAAACATTATAGAATGTTCATCTAAAGAAATACTATAAGTGTAATAAAACCTAGAAGATGCTTCTACTTTTCTGATTTTGATCATAATCTGCTATTGGGCCATCTATTGTCTGTGTATGTGCATCTGATTGTCAATAAAATAATTATTCTTTCCCAGTGAAGTTCAAGGAATACTGGCATTATTTGAAATTGCATTTGTTGAAGGTATTGGAACTCTGGCTAAGTCCAAGATATACTGAATAAGAATTTGTAATTTAAACTATCTTCAGTTCATTTGAATATGGATTAAATTTGAGAGGGGAATCCTTAATCTTACCATAAGAGTGTAAGGAATCTCATTTCAACTCACCCCTTGAAAATAATTAAAGCCATTGCCCTTGTGACCAAAAGCATTTGTGGGCTTCAATGCACCCAGGTAGTACAAGAGGGAGATGTAGGAAGCCTTTCGCCGGGTTCAGGATGTTCACTCTAGTCCTTAACAAATGGTGGTATTTTTTGCATCATCTCTTTCCAGCTTTAGATACTTCTTGTTTCCAATAACCCTCCATATACTGAATCACTTCTATGAGATGATGAAGCAGGATGTAGAAGCGGGTCTCCCAGGACATGGGACGGATATTGAGCCCAGACAACCCACTGGCACTCCTTGAGCATCCTCCAAACCCTGAGAACCTGTTGCATTGCTTACCTCCGTACCTGCTCTGCTGTTGAGCACACCATGGTGCTCTGAGTGCAGTGGCCTGCTTCTGCCTCACACTTTGCTCTGCCACAGCTCTTTCACTGTAAGGGCATGGGGGTGTTCTTTCTGCATACTGCGTCCACAGTAACACAGAGAGGATTTCTCCATGTGCTTCTCCTTGCCTTAGGTGGCATTTGGGGATGAAGTTTTCACTCCAGCCTGTGTGAACACAGTGAGAACCAGAGCTGGATCAAACATAGAGTCTAATTGATAAATACATGCTTCCCAGTACCCATCAAGGTACAGTAAAATAAAATGAAAGAAATTAAACCAGTGTTTTATTTTTAAAGATATGAATTAGAATTGCTGATATTTAACAAGTGAATTTTTTATCAGAATAGAAACAATTTCATTTTTCTATTTATTTTTCATATTTTGCCTTCGGGTTTCTACTTTGATTGACAATTTTTTCTTTCTCTTTTTGGTTCCAAAATTAACTAAATGGGAAATTAAATGTATCACTGAGCCTTATAGACTTTAAGTTCCTCAACGACTAACCCATAATTCAGTCTTTTTGGGGACCAAAATTTAACTATTAAGAGCGCTCTTTAAAGACTCATTTCCAAGAAACTTCTACATTCATACATTGAATTATATGAATCTCATGAATGGGTTAAAAGCTATACAGGTTTACAGAAATATGCAAACATTACATAATCAACATATTTTATTAAATATTCAGTGTTACAATAGGCAAAATTATTCAATCATTAACAAATATCATAATATCAAAGATATTCTATGAGTCTTAATGTGTTTCAACAAGTGAACTATCACTCAGATGTGAACTATCACTCAGATGTGAACTATCACTCAGATGTGAACTATCACTCAGATGTGAACTATCACTCAGATGTGAACTATCACTCAGATGTGAACTATCACTCAGATGTGAACTATCACTCAGATGTGAACTATCACTCAGATGTGAACTATCACTCAGATGTGAACTATCACTCAGATGTGAACTATCACATTCGCAGAATATTATGCTGCTTAGTCAAACACGACAAACAAATTCATTAGAATTCACTCTCCTGTATTCATTATAAGGCTTCTTTCAAGAAACTACTTTTAGCTGTCATTTGATTTTCAGGAAAGCTCATAGTTTTCATATAATTTATATCTAAAGGACTTTTGACTTAGTGCCTAGAAAGCAATTTAGCAAGCAATTTCATTTTTGAAGGAAGTACTAAAATCTCCTATCATTTTAGTTCTTGAGAAAGAAAAAGCCTGAAATAAATAAATTGCTGCCATATTCAGTGAGAGTCTTTTTTTTTTTTAAAGGTGGGATGAGAAATACATTCCAAGATGTTTCATTTTGAAAAGGTAATTTATATGGGTCTGTTTTTAAATGAGAAGACAGTGATGATCCATTTCTATTGCTATGTGCTAAACACAGAAAATCAGGAAAGCAAAAACTATTGGCTCAACTGTTTACTATAAATATGAATACTTTTATTGAGATAAAGTTCCTATATCAGAAATTGCCAGTGAATACTTGTGTGCTTCTGTTACCTGAACACATAATTTTTTTAATATTTGTTTTTTAAAATAATTTTCATATATATTGACCATGATCCTACCCACCTTCCTACACACCCATTTCCATGCCCTCTTTGTTGTAGATAGCCCTGGGGCTAATTAAATTTGTTGTTAATTCTGTTCTCCTGTGAGTGGTTGTGAACAAGGAATGAAGAGTCAGCATTCAGGTAATTTCCTGTAAACCTGCTTCCCACCTTAATTTGTAAAATAAAGGGGAGCTGATGATTGGGTAGATAAAAGGAAAGGTGGAGCAGAAGGGGAGGGGAGAGAAGAAGGAGAAAATGGAAGAGGGAGAGGATGCAGAAGAGGATGAAGAAGAAGAAAATTGGAGCAGAAGCCTATGACCTGGAGAACTGCAAGTTCTAAAGGGTCTCATGAGCTGTGGAAGATGTTAGTGTAGTGGTAGATCTGCCCAGTCTAGGCACACAGCATGTAATCATATTAACTGTGTTGTGTTTTCATTGCTGGGCATATTTGGATTGTAGAGATTTGCAGCAACACTCTTTCTCAAAACAAAAACAGAAACAAGCAAACAAAACCACAAGACAAAAATCCCAAACACTTCCCCCCACACAAACAAACAAAAATAAACCCCAATTTTAATTTTTGTTGACCAACTACCTATGGGCATTGGGCATGCCTTGGAGTGTGGTTGATATGCTTAGTGAGATATCATTGGAGAAAACTGCTCTTTGCTTTGCCAGCAGGCATCATTTACTAATATCTTCTTGGCTAGGGTAGGACCCCATAGTCACCACACCTCTCAGCACTGGGATTCTTCTGTCTGTAGAACCTGTGTAGGTCTTGAACATGTTGCCATAGTCTCTGTGAGCTCTCTGTGCATCAGCCCTGTATTTTCCTGGAAGTTGCTGTTTCCTAGGAGTCATCTATCATCTCTGGCTCTTACACTCTTTTTGCCTCCACTTCAGCACAGATGACTGGGCCTGTGTAGTGGAGATTGATTAAACATTCCATTTAGACTGAGTGCTCCAAATTCCTTCTCTGCACATTGTTCAGTTGTACCTCTCTGTGGATGTGGATTAACTCAAATCGAATGTAAAAGGAGGATGAGATGTGAGCAATTTGCTGATCTTCAGGTAAGACAGTATGTCCTTAAACATAATTCTGTTGCTGTGTTTCTTCACCATGCGTACAGTGTCAGATGACTGAGCAAGTCCCAGGCTTGTCCACAGAGTAGTATCAGATGACTGAGCAAGTCCCAGGCTTGTCCACAGAGTAGTATCAGATGACTGAGCAAGTCCCAGGCTTGTCCACAGAGTAGTACCAGGCATGGCTTGCATCACATGGAGTGGACCTTAAATTCAAAACATAGTTTTGCTTTAGTTTTTTTTTTTTTTTTTTAATTATTATCAAATAATCACATAATCAAAATAATATTCAATACTTTAACATTCTTTAATATGAAGATTAATGGGAGTACTTAATTTACTGATTTATTTCTATATGTCTTTTCTTCAAATGATGGTAGTAGGTTTACAAGATTTTTTTTCTTTGATAACTAGAATATCAGCTATTGTGATATCATCTGACAAACATTAAAGTTTTCAATTTATTTGTGTTGTAGTATAAAAAATATTACACATTTTTTCAATATCAAAGGAATAGAAAGGATCAGATCCATCACCTGACTTCAAATTTAGTATTAATTACAACAGATGTTGCTCATAACTTTAATCCAACCCATTGTAAATCTAAAGAAAAAGACGTGCGTGCATTCGAATACAGCCTGACACACAAAGTGACTTCAAATGCAATTTGGAATACAGATTGAGATGTTGAACTCCCAACTCCCCCCAAATCAAATTTCATAAGTGTGAGAGCTTAAGGCAGCCTGTGTATTCAGACAAGAAACTAATAGACATTTCTCTCTTTCTTTTCCCCCATGATCTTTCTTTCTATAATGAGAAAATCAGGATGCTAATTCAGGACCCAACCTAAGAAAGGTACAGAGAGTTTTTAAAAATAAATTATATGGTATAGGAGAGGAGCAAAGGTATTTGGAAATCTGTCTACAAATATGGAACAGGAAGGTCTATGAAAAGAGAAACACACAGCTTAAGAACATCATTCTGTGGACATCATCCTGCAGAAGGCTTAGCCACAGAGCATACAGCACATGAATCCACACAAAAGAGGCAGCTCACTCTCCCTCTTCTATAATGTGGGAGCATTGCTCTCTGGATAGTGCTGGCCATATTCAGGAACTTTTTTCTCAGTTACATCTCTGTAAAGGATGTTGCAAACCCAGCTTGGTCTCTCCTAGAGATTGTAAATCATTTTAAGTTAAAATTGATTATTAATAATCACAGAAACTAAAACCATATATGGTTTGGGAAAAATAATCAGGTAAAAAATGTTTAAATTATGAAGCATTAAGCTAAGAAACCTAGCTTCTCAATCTGTAAGGAAATTATAAAAGTTTAGAGTTATAAAAATTAGCAGACGACTATACATTTTTATAATAGGAATACATGGTCTCATGAGTCATGTAAACATATATTTGAATATCACTCTTACTTTTACAATTGATTTGATTTTATTTAAGATATATCTTTAAATTTTTTGAGGTTATAGCTACATCATTTTCTTCCTTCCTCTCATACATCCAAACTCATATGTATGTATCTCCTTATTCTTTGTCAAATCAATGGCCCCCTTTAACTTATGAATGTGAAGAGGAATTTTGGTAACAAAATTTCCCTCTCTATGTAGAATATCCATGTGTATAACTGTATCTGAACTTAGAGAGAGAGTAAGAATATACCCTTGAAATAAATTTATAAGGGCAAATGCTTGGGGAGTATAGTTAATAGATATCATACTAATATCAAGAGTAAAGGTAAATTATTTATTATTTCAACTTAGCAACTAATATTTAACTGGTAAATATGACTAAATGTTGTTCCCCACTATTTCAAGGGTTTCAAAATTGTAATCTTAATAGAAGGTTTTAATTGAAATGTCAAGAGCAACAGATGTACAGCTTAATTAATTTTATTAGTAACAAATTTACAATGATAAATAAATTTATATATTTTTGAAATCAGTTAAATTGGGACTAGAGAGACAGTTCATAAGTGAGTATTTGCTGCTCTTGTATAGCCTGGCTTTAGTTCCCAGCATCCAAAGAGTGGCTCACTAGCATCTATAATAACCATTGCAGGATATTCAACAACACAGTCTCATTTCCAAAAGTACCAGGCGTGTAATAGATACTCCATGGGATTAAGGATGGTTTTCCTAGAGAATATTCCTCCTAATGGGAGATTTGGAGCCTGAATGTGCCATCTTCTGTCCAGAAAAGGCTGCCAACGGAGGAATAGGAACACCAATCCAGCCACAAAATTTTCAACCTACAATTTATCCTGCTTGCAAGATGAGCTGGGGTAAAGGTGGCTGACAGAAATTGTAGGAGTGGCCAACCAATGACTGGTCTAGCTTGAGACCCATACCACAAGAGGGAGCTTGCCTGTGACAGAGTCTAGCATCTTCCTCATTACAAAGAGGATGAACCAGCAACTGATAGGGGTAGATGAAGAGACCCAGACCTACATATTACTAGGAACTAAGGAATTTTTCTGAAGAGGAGGAGGAAAGACTATAGGAGCTGAAGGGGTCAAGGATACTACAAGAAAATGGTCCACAGAACAAATTAACCAGGGTTCATCGGGGCTCACAACAATTGATATGGTATGGTTATGTAGCTTGGTGTACTTGGGATTTGTTTGGTTTTATTAATTCTTCTCTCATTTATTACATTCTGACTGCACTTTCCCCTCTCTCCCCTTTGGCTAGCCTCTTCCCCAACATCTTTGATTTTCACTGGATCCACTCAATTCATATCCCTCAGAAAATATTAGGCCTTTGGGGGAAATCAACCAAATAAAGCATAACAAGCCACAATACTACCAGGCATATATTCGACATAAAAGCTGGATGAGACAACCGAGTAGGAGAAAAGGGTCCCAAAGGTAGAAAAAAGGGTCAGAGACAGCTCCTGTTCCCACCGTTAGGAATCCTAGAACACCAAGCTACAAATCCAGAAAATTTATGGAGAAGAAATAGGTCAAATCTATACAGGATCCCTGACATCTGTGAGTCTACAACGTGTGAATCATTTTTAGTTGATTCTATGGGCCATGTCCTTATTCCTTGTTTGGAAGGGTTTTTTTGTTTGTTTGTTTCTTGTTGTTTGTTTGTTTGTTTTTATCATTTGTTCCTTGTCCTGGCTTGGTAATATGCATTGAAGTTTATACCGATTTTTAAATAAAACTCTATGCATATTAAAAGATTTAATATTAGTATTTTACTATTAGAAATACATACCAATTTGAAAACATTTTACTCGTGTTACTTAATTATTTTTAGGGTATCTGTGGTATCCTATATTTTAGTGTTTAAAAATTACTAAATTTTAAATCAATATTATCTCCTAATTTTCAAATATCATATATTTTCTTTTAACATTCAAGTAGCATTTAATACATAACATTTTTTTAGGATATGAAGGTGGTATTTCAGAAATGATAATCATTATATTTCTTTCATTGTTTTCTTTCTAACAATGAAAGTGAAACATATTGCCCATCAAATCTGAAATGCCACCTTAAAGACACATATTAAAATGACTGTGATAATGTTTAAAATGTTGTTTCAGATTATCTCACTGTTGATAAGAAATAAGATAATTTAAGAATTTCAAAAGAAAATAAATGGTCTTGTGTTTCTTTAGTTTATTAATTTTAATCTATAGAAGCATGACTTTATATAAGCAGTAGATCAGATTGAAACAAATGCAGCAAACTAGGAAAAGACTATTTCATAGTAGAACAAGTAAAGTTTATTAAATTTTTATTTAAATATAACTTTGATTTGATTATATCTGATCATTGCTTGCAAAATGAATGCACATGATTTAATTATTGGTGATTTTTAAAAAGTACACGCCCCATTTTCTAACTTAAATAAAGTGTATTGCTTCTGAGTAGACCATATTTAACATATTCTAATTAATTTTTCTGTTAACTGACCACGTGCTCATTGAAATAAAGAGGGAAAACAGACGTGAGAATGAGAGGCCAATAAATGATCTAAGAGTACATGTTTATTCAAAAATAAAGCCAGTCAAAACCAGCTCACAGATCTTGTCTTGTCTTTCTTGATTTTCCTATGAAGGTGTTTTTTGTTTGTTTGTTTGTTTGTTTTATTTTTTGTTTGTTTTGTTTGTTTGTTTGTTTTTCCATACTGCCTGCCTTTGACAAATATACTTCTTTAAAATTTCATTTACTTTATTTCAGTTCCATGTATTTTAATTTCCTCCATATTATTTAGGTTTGCTAGTTTTTTTTATAGCCCCATCATATTTATAAATTATTATCAATTCATAAAATTAGGAGGCATCTTTTTGCCTCCACATAGAGGTGTCTTGTATGTTGGTAATTTGTAGATATTAAATTTTCCCTTCTACCCCAGTGTATGTACTTTGCTCATATGAGACCAATTCTACAAGAAAAGAATTAAGAAGATAGGATGTGTTTCTTTGTAAGGGAGCATAAGTTTATAAAAAGGAAGACAATTTAACAAATTCAAGTATTATTATTTATTTAATAATGCTGTGTGATATGGTGTAAGATGTAATTAGAGTTATCAAACTTCAAAATATTTTACTTTTAGTGTAAACCTCTTTTGTAGGTAATGGTGCCCTATTTCTACTAATTTGAATATATCTGTGAAGCTGTGAAAATTTATAAAAAGAAGACTGATTTATCAATTTTTAAAAACTGAGTTAACCAAGCTTACATCATATTAAATAAATGCAAATTCACCCCTTCACCTCAGTATGAGGTCTATGAGTCAAGTCAGGTTTGCTCTCTGCTTCTCACAAGCTCATTCTATGAAGGAATTCCCTGGAGAAAATTAATCACACAGGAAGAGAAAACATTTTTCCACCTCATTCTACTCTGGTCCTGTTGTGTGTTCAGTACACCATCATCCAAAATCACCTGTTGCCATTTGCACAATACTGGGGCTGTACCATAATGCTCTTCTGGAGATACATATGGTCACCAATCTATTTTCTTTGTCACATTAAAGGGTACAGATTAAAACTGAGTTAGTAATAAAAATTTTAATACAAATTTCCGATTTAAAAAAATGAAGGTAAAGTAACAAATATAGAACCGGTACTAGTGTCACATGTGTTTAATCCCACACTCAGGAGGCAGAGGCATGTAGAAATATATAAATTTGATGCCAGCCTGGTCTACAGAGCTAGTTCCAGAACAGCCAGGGTTACACACGGAAACCCTGTCTTAAACAAACAAACTGTAACTAGTATAAATAATGCACCTGCAACAACAGTGTAATCAACTGATTATGTGGATGAGAAAGTTTTTTAAAAAACAAGGCCCTCCTTGGTCATGCAGACTCTATATGCCCCAGTACAGGGGAATGCCAGGGCCATTACGTGGGAGGGGGTGGGTAGGGGAGCAGGGAGGGGACGCGGGAGGGTAAGGGAAAATTTCTGGATAACATGTGAAATGTAAATGAAGAGAATATCTAATAAAGAGAAAAAAAAAAAAAAAAGGCCCTAAAAAAAAAAAAACAACAACAAAAAAAAACCAAGGCCCTAAATGACTGAATATATTATAGGACAGAATTTTTTTCTCTTTATTAGATATTTTCTTCATTTACATTTCACATGTTGTCCAGAAATTTTCCCTTACCCTCCCGCGTCCCCGCCCTGCTCCCCTCCCCACCCCCTCCCACGTAATGGCCCTGGCATTCCCCTGTTCTGGGGCATATAGAGTCTGTATGACCAAGGGGCCTCTCCTCCCAATTATGGCCAACTAGGCCATCTTCTTCAGGACAGAAAA
>LR753693.1:4351-119604 GCA_902729485.2 Mus minutoides | reverse complement strand
CTTCCTTCCTTCCTTTCTTTCAATATTAATTTAAATTTCATTTCACATTTTAAATAGTCAATATTGAGAAAAAGAAGGACACAAAAGAAGTTTGATGTTAATCAAAATCCCTCTAAGAAGTGTATATTAAAGCCTCTTTACTACACTAATTGCCAACTATTTCTTTTTCTTGAAAATTATTTCTTTTACCCCAGTTTGTTTCTCTCTCTGTATCTCTCTCTGTCTCTCTCTCTTTCTCTTTCTCCTTATCTGTCTCTCCTTCCTTCCTTCCTTCCTTCCTTCCTTCCTTCCTTCCTTCCTTCCTTCCTTCCTTCCTTCCTTCCTTCCTCTTTTTTTTTCATTCTTTGGTTTGTTTTTATTTGTTCTTGTTTATTTATTTGTTTTGTTGTTTCTTTGTAACTTTCTGGCTGTCCTGCAACTCACTATGTAAATAGAGCTGGTATTTAATTCAGAAATCCACCTCCCTCTGCACCATTTCCAGATTGAAGGCATGTGCCAGCACTATCTAGCAAGTTTTCATTACTGTAACTGGAGATAATTTCATTAGCAGTTATGCATTACTATGTTTCCTCAAAGTTTAAAAAAATAATTATTTTACCTAATCTTTACGTGCAGATGCTAATATTAATTACATTTGTAGCATATAACAAAGACAATACTGTTATTATATTTTTTACATTACACTGATATAACATTTTCCTTTTCTTGTTTCAAACCAAGTGTCAGTGATTTCATTCTAATATTTCTTGCTGTGTATGCATTCTATTTAATATGTAGAAAAAATATACCCATATCCTACATCTTGACTTTCAGAATTTCTATTTATAGTTTAAAATTGTTTATTTGATTTAGATATCTACAGATTTTATATTAATTGAGAATAATAGAGATGACCATGTCTTCCTATATAATAAGATATATTCCCTTCATTTTTTTGCCAGTGGTATTATATATGTATATTAAATGTACATTAATACTTAGAGCTATGAGTTTTATCATTTTTGTTTTTATTGTATGTGATATTACCTAATATTCATGTATTCTTGCAACTAAAGGTCTATTTATGCTATATAAATGTGTAAAATATTTTAGTGAGACTATATTAATAGTTTTTTTTTTATTTTCATGTTACATCTCACTCTAGGTTCTACCATGAATAATAATATTTTTATATGCTAGTAGACTAATGCCAATGTTAGCATCATCAATTTTTCAAATTTATTATCTTGCTCATAATTTTATGTTTTAATTTTGAGCTCTTATTAAGTATCCTTATACACAGCTTGGTGTTGGATATATTTAATAGCAACTATATTTTAGAAATTAATGTTATCAACTTTATTGCATTTACTAAGATTGTAAGGGTCTGTGATTTGCCAAAGAATGATACTTCAGACTCAAAGAATATGCAACATCAAGGAGCATTTATTTTGCAAAATTTACAAGCATGTAAGGATCTCCTGTTTATCATGATGGAAGACATAAGTGTGAACTTTGCAGGGTCAATTCAAAGCCTATTAGGGTAGAACTAGATGACTTATCCTCTGTTCCCTTAATTGGTTGGCTCTATCTTCAGGGGTATCGGTGCCTTTGTGCCTATTTGAGGCTCTCTGTTATTTTGGGGCTTTCCAGAACCCTTGCTGATTAATTATTCTTGGCATAGGCTTTGCACAGGCTAAGTGGTGGGGCAGCTCTTGTCAGCTCCTGATTGGCTGCCCACAAGGGGTAGATTTTTCTGGAATTTACATTTCCAGGTCTGAGAAACCAAAACTTAGGCCTAGTCTTCTAAGATAACATTCAATCTACAACAATTATGTGGTACTGGCTGCTTTTGTGTGGCAACTTGACAAAGTCTGGAGTTATCGCAGAAAGGAGCTTCAGTTGGGGAAGTATCTCTATGAGATCTAATTGTGGGGCATTTTCTCAGGTGGTGATCCAGGGTGGGAGGGCCTGTTGTGGGTGGTACCATTCCTGGACTGGTGGTCTTGGGTTCTATAAGAAAGCAAGCTGACCAAGCCAGGGGAAGAATCCAGTAAGCAGCATCCCTGCATGGCTTCTGCATCAGCTCCTGCCTCCAAGTTCCTGCCCTGTGTGAGTTCCAGTCCCGACTTCCTTTGGTGATGAACAGCAATGTGGGAGTGTAAGCTGAATAAACTCTTTCTTTCCCAACTTGCTTTTTAGTTATGATGTTTTGTGCAGGAATACAAACCCCGACTAAGGCAGAAGGTGTGTTTTCTGAAGAATGAATACACAGCAGAATAAGTTCATGATGTTTGTAACAGCCCTTATTCATCCCAACAAGCTTGCTGACACTGGGGATAATAACTTTACCTCAAGGAAAAGATCAGTTAATTTTGAATTCAAAAGAGAAATAATTATTTGAATCTTTTGATAATTTGTTTGAATGTACAGTTTCAAACTATGTAAACATATGCATGATTTTATAGTTCCCTAGTCTCTTTTGTTCCTGTGCTTTAGAAAAGAGCAACTCTATGCTATATACTTTGAAAACTATCACTGCAGGCGCTACACTCAAGCATTGGGCAATTTCCTTAGCAATTTCTCTCAAGTTCTATTTCAACAGGCAAGTGGTCTACCTTCCAAGATAATACCCAAGAAGGATGCCTCAGTACTGCATATTTCAAGACAAGTGAAACACATACAGTGATGTCCATTTTACACAATTTCAAGTAGAAATTCTTTCCACAAGTCCACATGTAATTTTTACTTCCCCATAGTTTAATAATTGTCATGGATCTTAATCAGAAGCTGCAAGAGTAAAAGTGTTTATAGCTAAGTGTGTTTGAAACCAAATCATCCCTGGACTGGTAGTCTTGGGTTCTATAAGAAAGTAAGCTGAGCAAGCCAGGGGAAGCAATCCAGTAAGTGACATCCCTCCATGGCCTCTGCATCAGCTCCTGCTTCCTGACCTGCTTGAGTTCCAGTCCTGACTTCCTTGGTGATGACAACAATGTGGAAGTGTAAGCTTAATAACCCTTTCCTCTCTAACTTGCTTCTTGGTCATGACATTGTGCAGGAATAGAAACCCTGACTGAGACAAATATATGTGCATCATACACTTTTGCACTCATTCTGTACATGCATTAGGAATAGCTGTGCCCCTGCTTCACCTTTCACCAACCAGAATGGCTAAGATCAAACACTCATGGGAAAGAACATTCTGGAGAGTATGTGTGGCAAGGGACACACTCCTATATTCTGGTGGGAGTGAAAACTGTGTAACCACTCTGGAAAACAATTTCTTGGATTCTCAGAAAATTGGGAATATTTGTACCTCAAGACCCAGTTCTACAACTCCTAGGTAGATACCAATTTTTAAATGTCTCTTCAACTAGGTCTAGTAAATACCGGTTCCAAAGTTGCTTTTTAAATTTCAACATAAATTTCAACATATAATTACATACAATATATATTTCATACTTATTCTATCTCTAATTAAAAAATCCCATATGCAAATAGTATCAAAAAACAGCTTTAACATCCAGTGTAAATTGTAACAGGGCATAGAGTTTGTAAGTGACTGGGGCTAGCAATATGTTCCTTGGAGGCCAGGAAAACAAAAACAAAAACAAAGAAAAGAAGAGAAAAGGGGAAGAGTCATACACACACAGATACACACACACAAACACACACACACACACACACACACACACACACACACACACACTAAGTTGATGTAAAAATCTTCACCAATCTCCAACAGTTTCAAATATACACATCCATTCATACAAATTATACATGCATACATACATACATATACACATACATAGAAATACACATTAACACTCTGGTTGTATGGAGCAAAGCTTCAACTACTTTGCATATATTTACATGCATGCATTTTGTGGATGGAGAACAGACCCAACAACTTTATGTTTTCCTCTACGGTTCATATATCCTAGCCAAATCTCTCAGTGTGTTCAAAAATCACCACGTGGTTACAATCTATTTTTCTCTAAGTGAACGATTATAGTGTATATACATAGAAAAAAGTTGATCTTCAATGCTTTTACATGAATAATTTTTTATGTATTGCAGGTGAAGTAAAAACAAATTATTCCCAGGAACCCACATACATTTGTAACTAAGCAACTTGTTATAGAGTAACAAAATGTAAGCAAGCAAGGTAATTTTCTCAGCCAGGTTTTCTTTATTGGCATCTTGCAATTTGGTTTTACAAATCAAATATTTTATTATTTATTGTAAAATGTAATATTATAAAAATCTTAAAATAATCACAAATCTAAACATTTGTATAAATACCAATCATTTCTACTTTAAATCCTCAGGGTACACTTCTACTTATCAACATTTTATTTCATTAAATCATATCACAAAGCTGAGTGCAAATAAAAGAGCACAAGGGATTGTCACCTGGATCACCAGCCCAGCTTTAGCAAGAGAGGCACACTAGCTGGTACTAGACAGGCTACTCTTGTTCCCTGACCTTAAAGCATCCTGGCTTAATAACTAAAAATGTGCCTTTCTAAACCTCAAGTTATTCCCTAAGATTTTCTACATCAGAGCCACTGACAAAAACATCTCATCGTAACTTTGCTAAGAATGTATTTCTCCAAATAGTTTCTAAGTGTGGTGGTCATTGGTAATAATCTATCTACATCTCTACATTCTTTCCAAGGGTAGTGATTGAATCATGATTGTGCTCCTGCTGCAGTGCTTGGGGGAAGGAAGCACTGTTATTGTAAGGGCCAATGATTACTGCTCATGGAGGGACTATAGTTTTCATACAATGCATAGATTATGAAGGATGTGATGACCATTAAATCTGCATACAGAGAAAATCTTTACAACAACAGGAAGTCCTCAGGACAAATAGTCCTCAGGGCTCTGCCTCTCTGAGGCACATCCATTGTGACCATGCTAACAAGTGGGCTGCATTCCATGGGATCTGGGCTGTTTTGCTGTTCCTCTTGCATGACTTCCAACAAAACAGAGAGGGAAATTTTTGTGAGGGGAAGTTAAAGCAAGGTTGGAGTGGTAGCAATTATAAAGTGACCTAGAAAGCCGAAATAATTAACCAAAATTAAAACATCTTTAAAAATAATATGGAATGTTATTACTTTGTACGTCAATTTGAAATATACAGATTAAAGTGAAATGGAAAATTAGAAAGGAGACATCTTGTATAACTACATAAACAAAGGAATATTAAATAAAGATCAAGATATAGGCATTAAGGTGGCTCTTTGTGAGTTGGCGACAAAGAGTGCCCAAAGGTCCCAAACCCATCTAGATTCCTGACACTCTTCATAGATAGGATCCACCAGAGAGAGTTGATAATATCTATTACTGAAGACACTGTATACTCGATGTGTGTTATGAAGAAATCAAGCTTGAACAGAGCCAGAATCTTCTGCCATATCATCCAGTTCTCTAGAAGGTATACTATTGGCCTCTGGAGACAAAGGGTATCTGTTTTCCCACCTAACTACAAGCCCTTTGAATTGTAATATTAACCCATGAAGCAAGATATGCCCACAGGTACAATAACACAGGTACAATAGTATTTACTATTATTATTCCTTCAAAGCCTTTTTTTTTCCTCATGAGAGATTAGAAAGGGAGTGATGTGGATGGGAAGCGGGGAAGGGATGGACAGGGAGCAGGACGAAAAGGAAACCTCTAATAAGTACATAGTACCCAGGAAAACAGTCTACTTCAATAAAAGGAAGTAGAATTCAATTTCAAATTAGAAAGTTGATACTAATCTAAAAACAACAAAGATATGAGGACACATTCTTAGGCTGTAGAGGTAAAATTACTGCTATTTTATAATTAAATTTTCAGATTTCCAAGGTGTCTTTAAAATATTTATGTGTGTACCCATTGAAAGAAATTATTATCAGCCTTGATCAGAAAACTTTCTCCTTTTAATATACCACAAGGAATATAGAGACAGCTGGCTGCTATCTTATCTGCCATTCAAGAAGCAGAGAATAAGAGAAAACTACCAGTTAAACCCTAATCAGGGCATTTATTCTACCCTCACTAAGTTTCAGTGGTCACCACAGAAGAGATAACAGAACTAATATAAAAGCCAGAGAGCATAATAAAGTGAGTATAAAGTATTGCTGTTTTGAGCATGGCCCAGCTAATACAGTCACTACTTCATAGAAGCCACGTGTCCCTCAATGAGCCTGTACAAAAATAAGTTTGTCAAATGAGAATATCAATTACTTCCAAATGATATGCCTGAAAATATAAAAGTAATACTATACAGGAAAATATATAAGTAATATTATACAGACAGGGCAAATTGTGTTTATGTAATACATACAGATACACACACACACACATATATAGTAGCTATATATGTGTGTGTGTTTGTATCTCTCTGTGTGTATACGTATGTGGTTTATTAAAAGGAGAACATTTTCTGATTAAGGCTGATAATAGTTTCTATCAATGGGTACACACATAAATATTTTAAGGTAGCTTTGAAATCTGAAAATTTAGTTACAAAAATAGTAATTTTACCTCTCTATATATTCATTCATGTGTGTGTGTATGTGTGTGTGTGTGTGTGTGTGTGTATGTGTGTGTGTGTGTGTGTGTGTAAATACACATGAATATGGATAATGATAACACTAGAAATTACAGATCTTTGTGTGTATTTCATGTGTATCTACTGACACACAGTTCTTAACGGCCATAAGCTCCCATTCAACTAGAGTTATAGATGATTAGGTGATTGGAACCAATCATAGAAGTATAGCAAGGGTAGCAAGTGTCTTCGAGTTCTTAGCTTTCTCTCTAGTAAAAGCAATAGCAGTTTATTCATCATAAATTCAGGTAATGCTCATTAAATTACATTGTTTCCTTTCTTTTGTGGGCATATAATATTTGTGTGACCTTTTGCTTTGGTAGACTTTATTGGTTCATAGTCAGAGCAAGTATGGGCACTTGATAGACTGAGCCTGTTGTTAGATACTCCATTGAATCCCCCCAAATCAGGAGAACTATTTTTACACAAAATGCAAACTATTTCCAAAGCCAGATTTTTAAAGAATATTTTTTTTTGACAACTGGCTGAAAACTAGATAAATTCTCTTTATGCCCAAACTCCTACTGTTGGCTTCACATCATTTACATTATTTCACTCTAAGAAAAAAAAAAAAAAGTAGGATTTATAGAGCACCACACAGCCAAAGCAATATAAAAATTAAAAATAGTTCTCTGCTGTTAACTCATCAAGTATTAATAAACCCTTTAAAGAAGAAAGGATCTTAAAATTTGCCTAGCAGAAAATGTAACTCAAGTAAAGCATGCACTAGAGAGCATATTTTGTATTAGAAAAATGTGTACATTAGTTTATAAATTTCAAAATTATTCTCTCTTCTTTGATCATTCTTTATAAAACACATGACATGGGCCACACTTTGTTATATTGTGATGGATATATTCCCCACTATCTGAATAAATGCTACCCAACTCTGCTTCAGTTATCCATAAAAAGAATATAGATGGATTTGTGGCAAAGCAAGGGAACAAACTGTTTCTTTAAGGGTATCAACCACAATGTGAAATGAGAGGGATTGCAGAATATAAATAGAGATGTCAAACAGATGCACATGGAAAATCAAGAAGAAATGTCTGGACGTTTTATAACATGTTCAGACTCTTAAAATATTTAATTTGTGAACTATTTTGAAGAACATACCTCCTTTCTTGTTTATGTTTGTTAGTGTAATAGATATCATAACCTTTGTTTGAACCCTTACATTATATTCTTACTATTTCTGTTTTTACATGTGTACATTTATTAAGGGTACCAGAAATTAGATGTGATTTTTTCCCTCTGTTATGTGCATTGATGTCCTGTAAAGACATTGGCACCACAGCTATGTTTGTCTTTCCGCCTAAACAAAACAAGAACTTGCCAAATGAATATATCAATTGGTCCCATTGTTCTGCCCTGAAAACATGAATATAAATATAGTATAGTACAGTACAGTTTATATATTGTCTCCTGCATGGAGAACAATGTTTAAAAATTACTTCTAAGTTTTAAATATATGTGTGGAAGAAGTATGTGTGAAAGCTCCCACTTTGCTCTAATAGTAAACCAATAAAATCTACCAAGGCCACATTTTCTGTATCCATTCTTCTGTGAGGGACATCTTGGTTCTTTCCTTCTTCTGTCTAGTATAAATAAGGCTGCTATGAACATAGTGGCACATGTGTCCTTATTACATGTTGGAGCATCTTCTGGGTATATGCCCAGGAGTGGTATAACTGAGTTCTCAGGTAGTACTATCTCCAGTTTCCTGAGGAACTGCCAAACTGATTTCCAGAGTGGTTGTACCAGCTTGCAATCCCACCAGCAATGAAGGAATGGATACAGAAAATGTGGTACATTTACACAATGGAGTATTACTCAACTATTAAAAACGATGAATTCATAAAGTTCTTAGGCAAATGAATGGAACTAGAAAATATCATCCTGAAGGAGGTAACCCAATCACAAAAGAACACATGAGTTATGCACTCAATATAAATGGATATTAGCCCAGAAGTTCAGAATACCCAAGATACAATTCACAGACCAAATGAAGCTCAAGGAGAAGGAACACCACAGTGTGGATACTTCGGTCCTTTTTAGATGGGGGATCAAAATACACATGGAAGGAAATACAGAGACAAAATTTGGAGAGAAACTGAAGGAAAGGCCATGCAGTTACTGTCCCACTTGGGGATCTATCCCATATATAGTTCCCAAACCCAGATACTATTGTATGCCAACAAGTGCTTGCTGACAGGGTCCTCATATATCTATCTCTTGGAAGGCTCTGCCAGTGCCTGACAAATAGAGTAGTGGATGTTCACAGCCATCCATTGGACTGAGCACAGGTCCCCAATGGAGGAGCTAGAGAGAAGACTAAAGGAGCTGAAGAGGTTCAAAGCCCTATAGGAGGAACAACAATATGAATGAACCAGTACCCCCAGAGCTCCCAGGAACTGTACCAACAACCAAAGAGTACGCAAGGAGGGGCTCAAGTTTTCAGCTGTATACGTAGCAGAGGATGGCCTTTTGGGACATTAATGAAAGGAGAGGCCCTTGGTCTTGTGAAGGCTTGATGCCCCAGTATAATGGAATGCCAAGAAAGGAAAGCAAAAGTGGGTTGGTTAGTGAGCAGGGGGAGAGGGGATGTTTTCTTTTTGTTGTTGTTGTTGTTTTGACAGGAAATGAAGAAAGGGGATAAAATTTGAAATGCAAATAATGAAAATATCTAATTAAAAATAAAAAATACTTTATATAGCCATTTACAGATATTTTTCAATCCCTGAAAATAAATGTGATTTTTGGTATTTCTTTCTAAGCCCTAGTATGTTACAAAGCTACAATTATACACATATTAGAAATATAATTTCAAAACCACTTGACTTATATTTACTTCAAAGAGTGAGTATTTTTATAACATATTTAGGGGATAACTCATTCTTAGTATTTTTCTGTACATGTTATATTTGTAAGTTTTGTGTCTTATGAATCCTAGATATAAAACTGTATCCCTTCTCATATCATTTTTACAGACATTTAGAAGATTCAACGTGATCCTTTAAAGAGAATGCAGATGACTCAGAAAAATAAAACAAAATAAAAAATATCTACCAAAACAAAAGGGCACACAAATATTAAATGCCCACAGAAGAAATTGAACAAGGTAATTTAGTGTAATTAATATAAAAAAGAATTTGGAACCAGGTAAATATAAAACCATTATAATGAATATTCATTGTCAATTTCATAGTTATAACTATTGATTATACTAATATATCATACCAGTTCCTGAATTTTGTCCAGACCTTATAATTCCCTTATAAAGAAAGGCATGGCAACAGATTATGTGAATAAATGATAGAGAATTCTCTCAAACTTATACTTAATGATAAAATATCTCAATCTTATACTTACTAATAAAGCCACAGCAACAATGCTTTTGTAACTTAAATTAGGTCTGTCAGTATATGTTGATATTATACTTAATATCCTTTATATAAGCAGGTGATCCATTACCAAGAGTGTCTAGTGCTTAGTTATCCATTGTGTTCAATATTGAGTAGTTATAAGACCAGGAGTAATATAGATTCAATACACATGGAATCTTCCAACAATCAGAAGATCCCTCAAGTTATATGTGAGGCCATAGCCTAAGACATATGTTGATTATATTTATAAGAGACTCTGATAAAAAGACCGCTTTGCTAAGACTCCTTACTTTTAGACTATAAAATCAGAAATACATTTGCTGTACATGCATGGAATGGAACAATGGTTGAGCAATTAGGGATATTTATTATTCTTCCAGTGGACAAGCTTTGATATTCAGAACCTACAGAGTTGCCTATAACAGTGTCATTCTTTCTCTAAGGGAACCAATGTGTTCTTTTGGCTTCTGAGGGAACCTGTGAAGTGAATGTTAAACAGATAAAAATACACATGAAACACTGACAGACGTAAATTTAAAAAACAAACACAAAAAAATGTTTTGAATTAAACACTTTACTTTTTAAATGATTTTTATGCACAGTTTAAGAATGAATGCAGTTCTACATATCTAGATGTAAACATGAACATATATTTTAAGGAACTCTTCAGCAGGAGGGGAGTTCTATATTTTTGTTTGTTTGCTTAAGATAAAGTCTCAAAATGGTTGTTAGATTGGCCTGGAACACAAAGTATCCTGCCTCACCTTCATGACTCCAGTGGTTTGGCATTTTTATTTCAGGAACTTACTCGAATCTCTCCCTACAAGTAAGCATGCAAACAAAGAGGATTAATTAATTAATAATTAATAATTACAATCAATTTTATAGTTTTAAATTTATTCTTCTCTATATATTTCATCTCTACCACTCTTTCCATTCACCCCCATTACCCTCTCCTCCTGTTCAACTACCCCATAGCGCCCTTCACTGTCTTTTAGAAAAGAGCAGGACTTCCAAAGACAACAACCAAACTTTGCACAAGCTACAGTAAGACCAGGCACAAACCCTCACACTAAGGTTGGATGAGGTAAACCAACAGGAAAAAAAGGGTCCATAGAGAAGGCTAGAGAATTAGAGATATCTCCTGCTCCCACTCTTAGGAGTCTCACATAAATGCCAAGCTACATAATCACAGTGTATATGCAGATGAATTAGCTCATACCCATGCATATTCTGTAACCTTTGGACAAATGGATGTCCTAAATGAGACACAGAAAAATAAAAATGGTGTATAGTAGCTAATGAGTAGATATCATCTGTTAAGTAAAGGTTAACCATGCTGAGTATCAAGTATGGCTCTAGGTGGAGATGCATGCATCAGCCTGGGAAAGGTAAGTAGGTTTTGCAAGTGGACTGAGGATTGCTGGAGATGGGAAGAAGAGGGTTCAGGTTGGTGAAGAAGGCACAGAGTGGGAGAAAACCAGGAGTGAGGCCTAGAATTGCCAGGGCTTTTGGGCACATTGTGGAAACCTATTGCAGTGGAGACTTCCTGTAATCTACAGTGATGACCCTAGCTAAGACTCCTGGTAAAAGAGAATATGCAACCAGAACAGGTCATCTTCTGAAACCAAGCGAGGATTCTAGTGGCAGGACTGGGATGCATTCAAGCCATGGTCTCAAGCCTACAATTTGTCCAACCTGCAAAATGTGTTTAGGTAATGGGAACAGAACTTAGGAGAGTGGTCAACTAGTGACTGATCCAGTCTGACACCCATGCCATACCAGAGGGTGCCCTCACCTGAAACTGCCTCTATGTCCTGATACCAGAGGCAGAACATTCCAGAGACTCAGAATAGAACCAAACATTACCAATAGAGGGGAAATTAAAACACTACTGAGAGGGGAAAAAAAAAAAAAACCTCAATCAAATGATTCTTAATGATAATCTGCTATACTCATAGATAGGTGTCTTGACCAATTGTCATTGGTTAGGTTTCAAATGCAGAGACCCACAACTAATTATTTGTATTTTAAACTTTTTTCCCCAAGGTGAGACTGAACAAATTTATAAAATTTATATTATCAAGTTGGATGATAGCAAATAGTGGATTAAAGAATAATTTTTTTTTTTTACATTTGCACAATATGTTTCAGGTTAGTCTAATTATGCCCTTTTATGAGGCAGCTAAGCATGCTAGATAGAGGACATACACTAACTCAAATGGCTAAATACACTGAGAGATGACATAAATATATCTTTAAGGAATGATGATATTTGTGTACTAGCCAAACCTCATAACACACAGGCACACATTTGATTCACAACTTTTGGAAAAGTTAATGTGCCTGTCACCAATATTTGTGAAGAAAATTTAATTAAACCACAAAAAGAAAAAAGAAGATGGAAATTTGAAAATTATACCACTTAAAATCTAAGTTGAAGGAAAAGGAGGATCTATAACATAATCATTTATGTACTTCTCAAAATTTAGTGTGAAGAAGTAGTGTTGCTAAGAAGCTTACTAGGATGTACCATAGGGCAAAATAGATCCGCAAATATTTTTAAATAATCCTTGTTCATGACTTCAAGGACAGTAGCCTAAGGACCCTTAACCATCATATAGGCTCTTATTCACCACAACTCTCTAAGTAAAAATACCTATTAAATTGAGAATATAGAATAGCCCACAACTAATTTATCTCTAAAATTAAAAATAATGTTACTCAAATGAAAAAATTTTCAGTGAGAAGCATATAATCATTGAGAAGAAGACTGGCAAAGCAAGGGTAAAGACACACAGAAAAGTATATTGACATATATGTGTATGTAAATGGTAAGATGGTTGTTGTTCTACATATTAAATAAGTCATTAAAATGAAAAAGTAGTTATTCAGTGGGGAAGGAATACTTTTCTGTATTGCTGGAACAAGTACATGTGAAATTAAACAGAATAATTCCTTCATTCTATGGACAGTTTTAGCCACACAGACACTATGATGTGATAGGAAAACTACCTGCTGTTACGTTTATAATTTATGAATTTATATAAGCTTTAACTTCTCACTCAAATAAAAACAGGTATTGACACCTGCTTCCATTTACATAGTATCAGTGTTTAAGAACTCCTTTGCATTTCATTAATCTCTTGTGTTTATTACATTATCTTAGGAGAGTGAGGATAAAGACATATCTCATTTTGAGAAAACAAAGTGGTAAGTATATACTGTATGTTAATGGAAACTAGTAACTACAAAATTTGTGGCTGAAATCGGGCTGCTAATGTTGATGTGCCAGTTGTGGATATGTGTGTGTATGGGAGGGGTATGTATATGTGTGTGTGTTTGTGTGTGTGCATATGTATGCCAATATATGCACTTATTATAGGAAATAAACAAACAGATGTAATTCATAAAACACAAGGAAAAAATAGACTTACTTTTGGGAATAAGCTTAAGGAGCTACTGTAGCCTTTGGCAAATCAACATCTTTAGCCTTATAAAAGCAAATATACTGATAATTGCACCAAATTGTGTAGATTTCTTATAATTGTTTTCATTTATTGTAGAATTAACCAACTCAATCAAAGCAATATAGGATATTGTTAGGCATTCTAAAGTCAACGAAATGTAATTTCCTGCTTACACTTACAAATAAATAACTAGAATTTGGAAATGTTTGGAGGACTGAATAATAACCAATGTATGCCCATCATATAGGTAGTCATTATAGACCATCCAATGATTGACTATTCGTTACTTTAATACATGTAACTTACTGCATTAAGATTAGAAAACTAATGTATGCACATCATGTTATAGGTAGCCATTGTAGAATATCTGATCATTGACTGTTCATTACCTTAATACATTTAAATTATTGAATTAAGATTAGATTGATTTTTTTCTTGCTGCACAATAAAGTCCTTATTAACATATAGCTTGTGATCCTAAAGCCAATGGTTGGATATCCTGTCTAGGCTAGAATGTAGACAGAGCTGATGTTTGTTTACCTAATGTCCAGTATCTTCTGCAAGCTCATGCCTTATATGCACAGACATTAATTCCTTTTTTCTTTTATTTTCTTATTTTCTTTTCTTTTTTTCTTTATTTAGACAGGGTTACCCTGTGTAGCCCTGGCTGTCCTGGAACTTATTCTGTAGATCAGACTGGCCCCGAACTCAGAAGTCGGCCTGTCTCTGCCTCCCAAGTGCTGGGATTAATGGTGTGCTCCACTACTGCCCGGAGTCAATTCTTTTAAATGAAGGAGAGAGGTCGCCACCCCCCACCCCATTCTTTCTTTCTTTCAGATTGAAGTTCTCTCAGTGGTGAGGGTCTGCATAGAATGCTGCAGTTGCATTTAGAGTAGCAAACTATTCTCTGTTTAATTGAAGTTTAACCGGGGAATATTTCTTGTAATGCTGATTAAGTCCATATATGTCATAATTTATGGCATCTTTGTTGCTAATACCGACTGCACAAACATGACAGTGATCATAGGAATTAAAGCAATTAGAATTCATCCTATCAGAGAAAGCAGTCCTTCTTACAGGGGGAAATGAAGGAATGAAGGAGCAACTTATGCCAATGATGTATGACTTCGTGTTTTGTTGATGCTGTAACAAAATACATGAAACCAGTTCCTTTTTTTTTTTTTTTTTTTTTTTTTTGGGTTTTCGAGACAGGGTTTTTCTGTGTAGTCCTGGCTGTCCTGGAACTCACTTTGTAGACCAGGCTGGCCTCGAACTCAGAAATCCACCTGCCCTGCCTCCTGAGGGCTGGGATTAAAGGCATGCACCATCACGCCCGAATCTGAAATGAGTTCCTTATAAACAATGCAATTTCTTTCCCATAGCTTTAACAACTGGAAAGCCCCAAGTCAGGGCAAGTTTTCTTCCTGCACAATCAATTGAAGAAAGCAGAACAACACACAGGCTGAAATGTCTGAGACTTTTATATAAAGTCCTCAAATTTAGAGGAGAAGCCCTCCTCTGACAGACCCTGCACATCACACTACTTAAAGGTCACAAGTAGAATTTGGGAGGGGAGAATTCACATGGCAACACATTAGCTACTGTCAGTGATTCTTAGTGGTAATGTTGGAATATGGAGCTTGTGAAGAACAGTAACACTGTTTTAGATAAACAACAATAAATGTTACTACTTTAATAAGTTAAAACTTTATAGATATAAATGAACTAGTCAAAGCAAAAGAATTTAAAATAAATACTTCCTACTTCTATGCAGCATTCTAGTTTGTGGAAGGCAACATTTATAATTTAAGATGGGGGATTGGGTAATAAGTCCATTTGTGTGTTTCAAACTGAAATATTTTATTAATTTTATTACATAAGCAGATTAATTTGTTTGGAGGACAAGTTCCCTCTCTTTGGAATAACATTATTTTTTATTTACCCATAGGGAAAAACCATTAAAAGCAATTACGCTTGCAAATATATATTAAAACTGAATCAGAATAGATTAAGTGTACAAGTTAAGTAAGCTTCAAATTTACTTAGTAAAGGAAAAACTATTGAATTAAGTAAGAAATTTACTTTTCATAAAATGAATCATGACTATGTTTATGCTGAGGTTCTTGGAACAGGATTTTATTCCTTTTTTAAATGCATTTACTGGGAAATAATTGCCTCACTGAAACTTACTCATATTAATATTCCATTTGCTTGTTAAGAATTAATTTGTAGCTCAGACACATATTTTATGAATATGTTAAAGTTTTTCATTTCTCCTTATTTCCTCTAGAGATTGAACAATATTCACTTTCCTGCATCTTAAAACAGTGGATAGTTTTTAATTAAACATAAAATGTGTAAAACAAAATGCCAATATATTTATATCTAGCTATAATGCACGTAAATACAATCACCTGTTCACGTTTCTTTTTTAAATCAGTTAAACTAGAATGTTTAGTGAGAATGCAATTTTTGTGTAGGATTTTCTATCCATATAAATGAGAACAATTATAATATTACTTTATATGTGATTTAAATATTAACTTATCAATAAAGGTGATTTCTTCACATAAGTATGATTTATTTTATGTGTATACATACTTTGTCAAAATGTATGTACAGTATAATATATATATATATATATATATATATATATATATATATATATATGTGTGTGTGTGTGTGTGTGTGTGTGTGTGTNAAAGGATTTATAGATTGTCACTTGTTAACAAGTTGTGCTGGTTATTGAACACAGGCTGTTCGTATATATTGATACTGGTATCACATAGCATATTGTCATGCAGGTTTCAGAAAGTAGTTAAAAAATTGTATCCTACACTAGAATAGTGTTTTGCCTATTGATCTTACAGTATTTATGAGTACAAATATTATTTTCTTATCTTTGACACCATGAAAAAATACATACAAGTGTAAAGAAAAATTCTGAAAAGAAAGGTTTCATGTAACTTGATATGCTTGATATTTACTGGTATGCTATGTGATACCAGTATCAATATATATGAACAGCCTGGGTTTAGTAACCAGCACAACTTGTTAGCAAGTTTTACAGAGATCTGAGACAGTATTACAGAGATGGGTTGAAAATAAAGACAGAACTAGATAGAGAACCCAAGATTAGAATCGATGCTCATAGTTAGCTTAAGGCCAAGCATAGAGATTCAGTCAGAAGTAAAGAGAAGTCAATTTGCATCTGTCAGTTTAAAGAGGAGTTTGGGTCAGAAGAGCTGACTTGAGTCAGTTAGCCAGAGTTCTGAAAGAGCTAGAAAGGGTGAGTATTTTCTGCAGTAACCCTCTGAGCAGACAATTACATCAGGTGCATTAAAGTTACTTTTACACATTTGTTTTCATGTCTTTTCTAAAAATCTAAGAACATCCATAAACATCTAATATATCCTTTAAAACAAATATTATCCTGACAACAAACATTTATAGTGACAGAAAAACAACAACCCAGTATTCCGTTTTAATATCAATCTAAAAATCATCAATAAGATGCTAACTAATGAGTCCACGGCATAAAAACATGACATATTAACACTAAATAAGGTACTGCTAAGCACGTATCACCTTGATGATAAAATGGAAACGCTCATATGCAAAATATCACTGATATAAAAATGAAAACACATCATCAAGTGTTGAAACTAGATCATTTACAACACACAATAGCTTCAAGAAGGAAAATAAATTACATAGGGCAGAGAAATTAAGAATAAAGGAGCATTCCCTGAACATGTGAAAGATGGACTGAATCAAAATCAGTGCCCCATACTTAGTGCTTATGAGTGTGAATATGGTTTGTGAAACCAGGGAGGGGCTGACAGTGCCTGATTTCTTAGCTAATTTTCAAAATTTTTTGTTAGGTACCCTTGAAGCAATTCCATATTTAAAGAGACAGAATACATTAAAAGTGGAAATAAGAAGCAAAAAAGTTTTTTTTTCTCTGCTGATAGCATGATGTAAAATTTGCAAAATTAATAAGCAGAGTAATTAATAAATTCAACAATATTTATCACTTTCCTTAGAATGTTTGTTGCACTGGATTCTGTCCAGTGATTTAGAAAGAAAGTATGGGACACAGAAATAGTAATTATCTAAAAGAAGCCACATGGATACACAAACTATGGGAAGAGAGTAAAAAATATCAACAAACAAACAAACATGTTTTGTATGCATAGAATAAACTGATAGATAGATAAAATAATGATATAATAAAAATGTTGATATATTTTACCTCTCTTCATTTAGTTGGAAAAGGAAGGTGATATGGCTTGCCAAGTAATATGCATGTATAAAAGTATCACGTGTTGAATCAACTAAGTTAACTTGGGATAAATTTCCAGTTATTAGTCTCAATCAGAGTCTTTCTTTCAAACAGTTAATTAAACAGATAAAATACAAAACAAAGCAAAATAAAGAAGCAATTTAAAACCAAATTGGAATTGAGAAATGCTCGAATTACCCTGTATCAGTAGCACTCCTGGGCGGGTGCCAATGTTCTTATAAACGAATAAATTGTAGAGATCCAAATGGCCCTATACTCTAGACACCTGAACAAAGGAACGTTGTTTATAATTGTTGTCAATTTCAGTTTCAAATCATTCATGCCTTAATTATTGCTAAGTTTCTCATTAGTAAATTCTTTACCCCCACTGGAAAGTTTTTGCTCTACAAAGAAAGATTGGCACTTCGATCACTCAATTAATTTTTTCTGTTGTTTTTGTTGTTTGAGTCGACAAAGGGAAATTGTCTATTCGGCCATCATTGGGAAGAGAGGCCTCTTGGTATTGCAAACTTTATATGCCCCAATACAGGGGAATGCCAGGGACAAGAAGTTGGAGTGGGTGGGTAGGGGAGTAGGGTGGGGGGAGGGTAGAGGAAACTTTCAAGATAACATTTGAAATGTAAATTAAGAAAATATCTAATAATAATGAATTTAAAAAAAAGAATATTTAAAATCAGATCTTTTTGCAATTCCAAAATGCACAATGCTAAAATTAGTATTCTGTGCTCTGAAAATTTAAAAAGAGATCTTTTTAAATTTCTTAAACCTTTTCCCTAGCCTTTTAAACATTTCCCATTCCCATTCAATCTTACTTCTAATGACTTACTATTGTTTACTTAACTGAACACTTTTCCCTTCCAAATACTATTGTCATCACTCATGGTTTAACATTTCTTCTTTTTGGTGAAATTGGTTATTGAAAGGCATTCAGGTTTCCTCTGCATGCCTCTAGTTTTCATTTACAGTTAATTGCATCAAGTGTTGAGGTACTTCAGAACTTCTTTTAGTGGTAATAAAAGCTCTTTATTTGGCAAGGGAGTCATCCATTCTATAATAAACATTTACCAATTATGTGCTGAATTGAAATGATTTGGGTACTTATGGCTGTCACAGTGTGAGTAAATCATAGATTTTTCCCTCAAGATTTAGGAACCATGTGTGGGAAATATCAGATTTATAGTATAAACAAGACAATTTAGCGGAAGTATTTGAAAAGAATGAATCATGATCATGGGACAAAAATTATAAAAGAAGAAACACAAAGTCCAAAACTGTTTTGTGTGTTTGTTTGGCCTTTTTTTTTCTTTTTATTTGATGATTTTCTTTTCAGTGACATATACAATATATAGGCTAAGTGACAAAAATTGAGTATTTGCAATTTAGGAAAAATTTAATATGAAAAGATTTAGTCTTTAGAGGTAAAATCCATGACTTGAGATTTGAAAAAGAACTAATCAGATTATAAAAGAAAATAAAAGACAAATATTAAAATTGAATTAAAAATCCATTACCTAATTTTTCTTGATATTTTGTTTCTCTTATTTTCTAATGGAGGTAGAAATGTATGCATGCTTTTTATCTTCATCATGCTGAAGTTTATATATAAGAATATTGTTGGGGCCAGGCAGTGGTGGCTCATGCCTTTAATACCAGCACGTGGGAGGCAGAGGCAGGTGGATTTCTGAGTTCAAGGCCAGTCTGATCTACAAAGTGAGATCCAGGACAGCCAGGGCTACACAGAGAATCCCTGTCTCAAAAACAAAAACAACAACAAACAAACAAACAAACAAACAAACAATAAAAAAAGAACAAAAAAAGAAAAGAAAGAAAAGAATGAATATTGGTGAGGTGGTGAGGAGGTGTGGGACGTGGAGTAGTCAGAGGGTTGATGGAGGATGGGGAATGGAATATGGAGTGTAAGAAATAAATTAAAAATAAAGTAAAATAAAAAAAAGGAATATTGAGGCATTTGTAACCATATTTAAGTAGGTCTGTGGGATGTACTGACGTCAAGGTTTATCAGAAAAATTGAATTATAATGAATTGTTACTTAAACTTTGTTTCTGATATACTAATTGATAGGGGAATTTGTTCTTGTTTCTGAATCTTCTATTGTTCTGCAATTTTACAATTCATTTTTTTCCCTCGGACAGATTTGTCCAGCAAGACTGTATTTGTGCTGACTCATCCAACCTTAATTTGTGAATGGCTGGGGAGTGCAACTAATTTAAATATCACCCTATGCAAATTGTATTAGAATGATAATTTTGCTGTGGAATGTGAGTTGAACAGTAACTCTAAAATCAAACATAAATGATTTATGGATTACCTACTGTTTGTGATTAGTTATGCCACTTTCCTATTAAGACGATAAAGCTGATCTTATTTGGAATTTTAATAAGTAATCTTGAATATGAAATTCACAAAGAGTTTGGAATAAAAGGAGATTATGCTAAATTTCTTAGGATAGAGAATGTATCCTCAATTAGTAACAGACTGCTAAAAGTTGTAAACAAAACAAACAAACAAACAACAACAAATATATATATATATATTTATTGGTGTTAAAGAAAACTTAAAGAGTTAGGAAAGATATTCTATAGTTTTATGTTGAATATGATATATATGTCATATGTCCTACATTGATACACAAACTATGGGAAAATAGTTGAAATTAGATGCCATAACTAATTTTCATTAAAAAATATTATTAATTGTGGAGCTATAAATGGTGTTTATCTTGATTTGAACACTGTAGATTGTTTATGTGCAAGAAATTGCTGTATGGTAATTTAAAAATAAGTGTAGATAATTTTGTTCATTAAAATAATAATAAAAATGAAAATAAGATGTCATTAATACAATTGTGTTCTCTCTTCTATTTGAATTAGAGCTACCTATGTTTACTTCTAGCCCAGTTCCTCTACCTGTTTCAGTTTTTCAGATATAACTTCTCTCTGTCTGTGCCCTATTCCATCCCTCCTGTTATTCTTCCATACCCCCCACAACACAGTCTTGTCCCTTCATCTGCCCTCAATGCCTATTCTACTGAGACTTCTCAGTGAGGTTCAAGCAACCCTCTTTCAGCATTTTTTTTTGGTTATTTAGTTTCTTTGGGTCTGTGGATTATAGCATGGTTATTCTGTACTTTATGGTTAATATTGACTTATCAGTAAAGACATACCATGTTTGTCTTTCTGGGTCTTGGTTATCTCACTCAGGATGATCTTCTGTTGTTCTGTCCAATTGCCTGAAAATTTCATGTGGCCATTGCTTTTACAGATGAGTAAAATTCCATTGTGTAAATGTATCATATTTTCTTTTTGCTATATTCATTCTTTCAGTTCAGGAACATCAAGGATGTTTTCAGTTTCTGACTCTTAACAATAAAATCGCTGTGAACAAAGATGAGCAAGTGTTCTTATAGAATAGCAGAACATCTTATGGGTACATACAAGGAGATGTATAGCTGGATCTTAAGGTAATACTATCCCCAATTTTCTGAGAAATGGACAAATTGATTAACAAAGTGGTTTCATAAGTTTACATTCTGAAGAGAAATAGAAGAGAAATCCTCTTGTTCCATAATCTTGCCAGAATGCCCTGTTGCTTGAATGTTTGCTCTTGGCCATCCTCAGGGATGTAAAGTGAAATATCAGAATGGTTTTGATTTACATTTCCTCGATATCTAAGGATAGTGAGCATTTTAATGGAGCATTTCTTAGTCATTAGCGATTTCTATGCTGAGAGTTCTCTGTTTTGATCTCTATGCAGTTTTTAGTTAGTTTAGTAGTTGGGATTTGGTGTTTAGTTTCTTTAGATTTTATATATTTTAGAAATTAGCCCTCTGTTGGATATAGGACTGGTGAAGATTTTTAGCATTCTGTAGGCTGCTGTGTTCTTTCTCATGTTGTTTTTCTGCTTATAGAAGCTTTTCAGTTTTATGACATCCCATTTATTAATTATTTACCTTTGTGGCTGAGCCACTGGTGTTTATTTCAGTAAATTTTACAAACTTTTAATAAGGCTAAATATGCATTAGTCATGGAAAGAAAATTTGGCCACACAATCTGTCTGCAAGGCATTCACTAATAAGACGCAAAGGAGTAAAATAATAGCAAATGAATTTTCCATTATATGTGATTATATTATTCAATGTATTTAATTTATTATTAAAATGTACCTTAATATTATAATATTAAGAGTGATTTAACTTATTTCTTGAGTATCTCAATGCTATAATGCATTTCAAAAATGATAAGTAAAGTTTAAATAAAATACAAGAAAGAAGACAATTTCAAATGCTCATTTGTTTGAGATGAAGATGTTAAAAAATTTTATGAAAATGATAAAATATCTGGAGGAAAAACAACACATTGTCTCCAGGGTTCATGGAGTCTTTCATGACCCTTCTCTCATTCTTGCTCTTTCCCTCTTTGCTCTTTCCTCTACATGCAAACACACAGTGGAAGATGGTGACTACTCTATGGTTTATCTGTATAACTGTAAAAAGATTTTTATCTATAGTAAATTTACACAGCAATACAAGTATTTAAGAATACTAGGAAGCAAAAAGCTTTTTAGTTATATTTCATAAAGTAATAAGCTTTGTCTATATTGAGGCTGTACAAGAATGGGTCTTTTCTGGGGATCCATCCCATATATAGCCTGCAAACCTGGACATTATTCTGGATGCTTGCAAGTGCTTGCAGATAGAAGCCTG
The DNA here is from genome assembly GCA_902729485.2 of Mus minutoides. Classification (NCBI taxonomy): domain Eukaryota; kingdom Metazoa; phylum Chordata; class Mammalia; order Rodentia; family Muridae; genus Mus; species Mus minutoides. The sequence continues at coordinate 97,133 of LR753693.1, read as the reverse complement.
ATAGGGCTGACTCCTGAGAGCCTCTCCCAGAGCCTGACAAATACAGAGGAGGAAGCTTGCAGCCACCCATTGGGCTGAGCTTTGGGGTTCCCGACGGTGGAATTGGAGAAGGGACTGAAGGATCTGAGGTGATTTGCAGCCCCGATATAGAGAGCAAAAGTGTCAGCCAGCCAGGCCCACCAGAGTTGCCAGGGACTGTACCACCAACCACAGAGTATAAACGGAGGCCCATGGTTCCAGCCGCATATGTGGCAGAAGATGGTCTTGTTGAGAGCAGTGGTAGGAGAGACCCTTGGGACTGAGGGTGTTCGATGCCACAGTGTAGGGGAATGCCAGGGCTGGAGCATGAGAGTGGGTAGGTGGGGGAACACCCTCATAGAGGCAGAGGTAAGGGAGATGGGATAGGGGGTTTCCGAAGGGGAGACATGGAAAGGGGGAAAACATTTGAAATATAAATAAAAAAACTATCCAAGAAAAAAAGAATGTGTCCTTCAGTAGCCAAAACATGGATGAAAGAGAGGCCTGAGTGTCTACCACAAGGAGATCCTGGTTACTGGTGAGTACTGGGGTATTGAAAGTTACAGGTACACAACAATTGAGAGTTACAAATTTGTTTTTGGAAATATTAAGCAGTGTCTCAAAGTGAAAAAAAATGTCAATGTTTGGAAAATCTTATACAGAAAAAATGGGATTGGTAGTTAAATGAGTGGCAGACAGAAAGAGATAGGTTAATGTAGAGAGAACATACTACAAGTTTGAATGTAAATAACAAAGAAGAATTCAAAATTTAAAATGTCATGAGATTAAAAAAATGAATTTATAAAATTCTTGGGCAAATGGATATATCTGGAGGATATAATCCTTAGTGAGGTAACCCAATCACAAAAGAAGTCATTGGATATGCACTCTCTGATAAATGGATATTAGACCAGAAACTTAGAATACCCAAGATACAATTTGCAAAACACAAGAAAATCAAGAACGAACACCAGCGCATGGATACTTCGTTCCTCCTGTGAATAGGAAACAAAATACCCATGAAAGGAGTCACAGAGACAAAGTTTAGAGCTAAGATGAAAGGAAGGACCATACAGAGTCTACCCCACCAGGGGGGATCCATCCCATAATCAGTCATTAAACTCAGACACTATTGCATAGGACAGCTAGTGCATACTTAAGGGACCCTGACATAGTTGTCTTGTACAGAAGTGGATTCTCATAATCATCTATAAGATGGAACACAGGGCCCACAGTGGAGAAGCTAGAAATAGAACCCCAGGATCTAAAGGGGTCTGCAACCCTAGAAGAGGAACAACAATATGAACTAACCAGAACCCCCAGAACTCGTGTCTCTAGCTTCATATGTAGCAGAAGATGGCCTAGTTGGCCATCATTGGGAAGAGAGGCCCCTTGGTACTGCAATCTTTATATGCCTCAATACAGGGGAACTCCAGGGCCAAGAAGTGGGAGTGGGTGGGCAGGGGAGCAGGGAGGAAAAGGGGGGAGGGGACTTTTGGAATAGCATTTGAAATGTAAATTAAGAAAATATCTAATAAAAAATTGGAAAAAATGTCATGAGAGAGGTAATTAATAAAGCATAATTAAAGATGTCTTCCTCTATTACACAAGATAATCACAATCATAATCTCTTATGTTCGACATACTCTTCCCTCTAAATATGCCCACATGATTCCTTCAGAAACTCTTCTCATCCTCTGAAATTGTATTCATGCTCAGAATACTATCACTTCAAGTGCTTCACCAATTTTGCTTTCTACAGATTCTCAATTGCTATGCAAGTTTCATTGAATTTGAAATATTAGAGATTTGTTTGGGGTTTTGTGTGTGTGTGTGTGTTTTTCTTTCTTTTTCTTTAGAGTTGATAAACTCTGAGGTGAATGCTAAATCTAGATTGCACTGTACATAGAATCTGTGCTGTCATGTTTTTACATAATTTTGATACTAATGAAAAATTAACACAAAGGGATCAGAATCAAGGCACCATAAATTGTTGCTGATAGGTTTAAGGACCTCTTAGCTTATAATGATATACTGTCCTTGATGCAAATGCCAACTCACTTTGCACTTATTTCGTGACCATGGATGTTATCCTATAATTATAATCAGGACAGATTCTCTTTCATCATACCACTTCCTTCCCCCTACACTTTAATGTATGGTTATCTCATATATGTTGAAGCCTCTAATGTAAGGATGTTTAGCATACTGTTTAATTATAACCTCACTTACAGGTGACAAATAGTCAAGAAATGTTTAATGCCCAGATATGGGTGTGTAATTAAAAAATGTTTAAGCTCAAATTTTAAACTCTGATTTAGAGTTAATAATGATGTAAGTAGTACTGTTGTAGATAATCTACAAAGACTTTCAGACTTAGCTTGCTAGTGAAGAAATGTGAGGTTGCTTTAAATTAGGTCCTCATTCTGCTTTGTCTTCTGCTATGTTCTTGACCCTGTGACTGTGAAAGCTGTGTAAAGCTTTTAAATCTGAACCATCCAAATTCATGAATTTGGATTGTTTGGACAATGTAAGAGCCAAGTTCCTATGAGTAGCAGATTTACTTCTACAATAAAAGCTATGAATTGTGGAGATAATGTGTAGCTGGGCAGCTGTAGGAGGGAAGGCAGAAAGTAATGTCGCCCTGTCACCCAGTTTGATGTTGACCTGGCTGTCAGAGTGAGATGAATAAGCTGGCCACCAGAGGACCTGCATAGCAAACACAGGGAGTAGCCCTCTTCTGCTCAGTTGGGAAGAAAATTCATTTTTCTTTCTATAGAACTTTGAAGGTTAAATGGTATTATGCATTTCAATAATCCCAGTAATAATCTAATATAGGAATCCATGCATAATATATAAATCTAATATATAAAACCCATGTATTTTATATAATGACAATAGTAATAATAATATTAAACAACATTATTACAGTGGTTATCAAAGAGTTGCCAAATGATTATGGTTTCAATTTTTGTTCAAGGTAAACAAATAAGATAGACCATGTATAGAGGAATATTTAATAAATATGTGACTTTACCAAAGGTAAGCTGTGAAAGAAATTATGCTATGAATATGGAAAAGTGGATATTCTGGCAAAACATTGAAGGTATCAGTTGAATTCTTTAATTGAATACCACAAGATACTAAAAGAAAAAAAAAAGTTTCCAAAAGGAGTTAGGACTTGCTGGGTGAGAAACTTGCACTCTTTCTTACCCCAAGCCAGTAGAAAACTGCCTAATGATATATAACCTCAGACTGTGGGTCATAAAAACACAGAATTGTGAAGCTCTGTCAAGACCTTTAAAGAATTGAGTCAGTGCCACCTAAACACTTTCAGCTCTCTCAGTAGATCTCGTAGGAAGCTTTAGATCACAGCACACAGAGCCTGGTCTGAAAATAGCTTGAAATAAGTCCAGAGAGGAAAGCATAGCATGAAAGCAATTATGAGTGTGGATTCTGTTATGTACCTGACATTATCATCAGTGGGTTAGAAAGCTCACAGTGATTTTCAGGAAATACTAATGAACCACAGTTGCTAAAGCCTAATGGTTGCTCTGTATCTTCTTTAATTCCTAAAATAAAATCAGACATTCTAAAATTCAATGTAAATTAGGTTTGGAAATTCTGCAACATTTTTATTGCCTTGTATGTGAGGTTGTAACGAGTTTAGACGGAATAACATGATATCAAAGGTGGAATTCACAGGAAATAAATCCAAGGAGAGTTAGTAGTCCTTCCAAGAAGAATGAAATCTTTGAGGTGTGATTTCTTTTCCCAGATTAGGCAACTCAAACACTAGCCCAGCCATGTGTTGAAAAGGCTGATAGACTTCTTTTACTTTACTTCACATTCATCACTTCTGTTCATAAGGAGTCTATCAAGGGTGCGCTGCATGTTTTCTTACCAATTTGTTCGTTGAGGTCTGTGAAAGTTGTTCTTGTATCTCATGCTTCTATGTGTTAGATAATTCTCAGGTTGGAGATTTGGAAAGTGATTTGATTCAGTTGGCTATGACAGGTATCTTAGTGCCATGACTATGACAACACTTTTTTTTTTTTAATTTATTATTTTATTTGTTTACATTTCAAATGTCCTCCCCCTTCCTGATTTCCCCTCTGAAAGCCCCCTATCCCATTCTCCCTCCACCCTGGCTGATGAGGGTGCTCCCCCACCCACCCAGCCACTCCCAACTTGAGATTACTTAACAATTAAGAAATTTACTCAATTGTCTTCTTGGAGGAAAGTATGGTAGTATCCAGGCAGCCATGGTGCTGGAGAGGCAGCTAAGAGTTCTGCATGTAAATTAACAAGAAGTAGGAAACCAGAAAGACACTAGGTCTAGCTTGAGCACTTGGAATCCCAAAGTCCATGCCCATTGATATGCTTTCTCTGTCAAGACCACACCAACATTAACAAAGCCACAGCTTCTTCTTCTTCTTCTTTTTTTTTCTTTCTAGTTTTTATTTGATATTTTCTTTTTTTTCTCTTTATTAGATATTTTCTTCATTTACATTTCACATGTTATCCAAATTTACATTTAAACTGCTATCCCGAAAATCCCTCCCCCCCCCTGCTCCCCTGCCCACCCACTCCCACTTCTTGGCCCCTGCGTTCCCCTGTATTGGGGCATATAAAGATTGCAATACCAAGGGGCCTCTCCTCCCAATGATGGCCGACTAGGCCATCTTAAGCTACATATGGAGCTAGAGACACAAGTTCTGGGGGTTCTGGTTAGTTCATATTGTTCCTCTTCTAGTGTTGCAGACCCCTTCAGCTCCTGGGGTTCTATCTCTAGCTTCTCCAAAGTGGGCCCCGTGCTCCATCTTATAGATGACTGTGAGCATCCACTTCTGTATGAGACAGCTAATTCAGGGTCCCTTCAGTAAACACTTGCTGTCCTATGCAATAATGTCCGAGTTTAGTGACTGATTTTGGGATGGAACCCCCGGTGGGTTAGTCTCTGTATGGTCCATCCTTTCATCTTAGCTCTAAACCTTGTCTCTGTAACTCCTTTCATGGATATTTTGCTTCCTATTCAAAGGAGGAATGAAATATCCACACGCTGGTCTTCCTTCTTGATTTCCTTGTGTTTTGCAAATTGTATCTTGGGTATTCTAAGATTATGGGCTAATATCCATTTATCAGTGAGCTCATATCCAATGACTTCTTTTGTGATTGGGTTACCTCACTAAGGATTATGTCCTCCAGATACATCCATTTGCTCAAGAATTTCATAAATTCATTTTTTTAATAGCAGAATAGTACTCCATTGTATAAGTGTACCACATTTTCTGTACCCATTCTTCTGTTGAGGGACATTTGGGCTCTTTCTAGCTTCTGGCTATTATAAATAAGGTGCTATGAACATAGTGGAGCATGTGTCCTTTTTATCAGTTGGAACATCTTCTGGGTATATGCCCAGGAGAGGTATTGCTGGATCCTTTGGTAGTACTATGTCCACTTTTCTTAGAAAACGCCAGACTGACTTCTGGAGTGGTTTACAAGCTTGCAATCCCACCAGCAATGGAGGAGTGTTCCTCTTTCTCCACATCCTCACCAGCATCTGATGTCACCTGAATTTTTGATCTTAGACATTCTGGCTGGTGTTTGGTGGAATCTCAGGGTTGTTCTAATCCCTGTCAAATGCTGCCACTACCCCAACCTAATGATCAAGCATTTAAATATATGAGCTTATGGGAACCATTTCTATTCAAAGGAAAACATTCTACTCCCAGTCCCCATAATCTTGTAGCCATATTATTATGCAAAAGTGCAGTTTCTTCTTTTTACAGCATCTTCAAAGTCTATAACATGTCAACACTGTTTAAAAGTTCATAGTTCAGAGACTTTTCTGAGACTCATGAAAATCTCTTAAGTAAAACGCCCTGTAGAATAAAAGTCAAAAAGGAGAACATGTGCTTCCAACATACAATGGCACATATTATACACCAATTTCTGTCTTAATTTTATATTGCTGTGAAGAGATATCAACTATTAAAAACTAAAACACTTCCTTACAGGTTCAGAGGTTTAGTTCAATATCATCATAGTAGGAAGCATGGTAGAATGCAGGCCTACATGTTGCTAGAGAGGAGACTGAGAATTCCACATTCAGAAGCAAAGGAAAGAAAAAGAGGGAAAGACCTTAGGCCTGGCTTCAGCATTTGAAACACCAGTTGCATACTTCCTTCCAACACAGTCAGAGCTATTCCAACAAGGCCACACCTTCTGATCCTTGTTAAGGTGTGGCAATCAATAGTTGCATAGACTTTGATCTCTATGATCTACAAAAGTGGCCAGCATGGCAACACATCTCTAAAGTAAATTAGTAGTAAATATTTTTGCAATTAATAAAATCACTCATTAAATTAATGAATACACACATACACACAAAAAATAATGCCAACAAAATAATAAAAAGAAAATTAAAAACTGCTAGAATAAATGAAAATAAAACTACAACATCCAAGAATCCTAAGGAAACAACAAAGACCTTTCTAAGAAGGAAATTTGTTTAAAAGCATATTGTATTAAATATCAGAGATATACCATGTAAATAATTTATGTGCCCCAGTAGCTTAGGCAAAAGAAGAAAAAAGTGAACTCAAAATTAGTAAGTCAAACAATTCTTATTATATCAGACATTAATGAATTAAAATTAAACTAAAAATACAGGCTGCTAATGAAGTAATAAGGTGCAAAAATAAAACAAACCAGTAACAAAACAAACAAATAAACAAGCAAGCAAAAATCCCAAAAGGCAGATAGGTCAAAATCACAGAGTCTCATCTAAAACCAAAGACAAACTGAAAAACAAACAAACAAATTAGAAAGTGAAGATATGCACTTATTTGCAATGTATATAACAGACAATGATCGTGAAATCTATGAACTACTAAATCTAGAGGACCATAAGGAGATATCTAGGTTCTTGCCATAAAACATAAAACATAACGTGTCACCTTTGGCAGCTACAGTGTACAAATTAAAGACAGAGTTTCTTAAGTTGTTATTTGCTCTTGAACTTCTGCAATGGTACTGAGGCATGGATATCTGGATGCATACATACATACATACATACATACATACATACATACATACATACATACCTATGCCAACAAACATAAGATTATTATTTTAAGTTGGTATTTATTTTAAAATGTATGTTCAAATTAACTGAAATATAAGGATAATAATTGTAGATGCATATAATCTACCAAATATTAAACAAGCAAGTAATATATCATTAAACAATACTAAGAGCCAAAATGTACCTGAGTTTCCACATAATTCTAAGTCAAGGACATTCACTTATAAGTTCTACCAGAATTTCAAGGAAATAACTGCACCCATTAATGTTTTCATAAAGTTACATTTTATGAAAGATAAAGATTATATGGTAAAGAATTTTATAGAAAATATATACTCATCCACTTCAAGAAGATTAGGTAAAGATTCTCTGTACAATATTTACAGAACTGATTTCAACAGCAGTTTAGAAAAGATTAGTTACCATGATCAAGATAATTGCTTTAGACTTGAAAGTTTAGAGGGACACAGAACAATTTTAAGTATAATTTGATTCATAGATAGAATCAAGGACAAAAATCCCCTAATTATTTAAATATATGCACACCAAGTCTTTGAAAAATGTTCATCATTCCTTCATGATGGAAAGTCTAAGAACTAAGAATTAAACATAATACAGTCTGCAGATTACAAAGCTACAACTAACATTTTCAGAATTAGGAACATGAACGTATTACTTCAAAATCAAGAGTTAAAAATGGATGCACACTCTCTACATTGTTATCAGTTATTAAATTACCCTTATAAAATAATAAAATCATTTATCAAATTATAAGAAAAATATAAAATTGAATATGCAACATGCAAAACAAGAAAGTCTAATATTACATGGTTTCTGCTTCCTGCAGAATGTGGATATTTAGATTTTTTTTTTTTAAGAGAACATAAAATTAGAAATGTGACGACTTGGGATAGGAAGAAGACCAGTGAAGCTGAGAAGAGTGAAGTAATGCTAATTATGTTATAATATAACATATATATCACATGCGTGTATGAAAATTCATAATGAAATCTATTATTTTACAATTAATACCTACCGATATGTGTTCATATATGCTAATATACTAATTTATGTATCTGAGGAAGATACATTGAGTAAGAAATACATTAAAGAGAAAAAATGATAAATAAAGGAATATGCACAATATCACAATTCCTACATAGTGTATAGAGGAAAACATACCTTTAAGGAAAAGAATAAAATAAGGGAGGAGAAGCCTACATTTTTTTTTCCTAGTAGGAGAGGTTGAAAAATAATAATGTATGTGGGAGAAGGCTTTATAGTTCTTACAAAATGGGAGTGTTTGCTATTTCCAAAATAGAATGTGTTGCTTTTTGTGTTAGCTTCAATCTATCAAAATCCTGTGATTTTATGAAGGTCATACCCTATTTACACAGCTTCCAAGAATATCTTGCCTCAATAATAATACCTATATTAACAACATTGTGAAGTGTGTATTCAAAAGATGGCAAGAATGTCTCAGTCTTACACTAATTGTACTGGTTAATGTTTTTGCGATCACATTTTTTTTTTTTTTCAATAAAGAGAGAGCTAAGGATTCTGCACACAGCTGGGAAAAACTGCTGCTCATTTGTGGTTAGTAAGTACACTGTTTTGTTCTGGTTGAAGTTTAATTATGTTTCTTTACACTTGGTTGCAACTTAAGTAATCTAAAAGTACTGACTTCAGCTCCACTGAATAGAAATGAAACATGCCTTTAGATGTAAAATCCCATTTTATCCTTCGCTCATTTCTTTCTTTGACTTCAGTATTGATTTTAAGTCACAATTTCACACCCATGATAAACAATTCTGGTCAGTTTAATTTTGTATCTTGGTACTTAAAAAAATAATTTAATCAGTTCTATTTTCTTTGTTTCTTTCAAATACTCTAGTATCCACCTGATATGACATACAAGATGTGATATATTGTTTACAAGGGGTAGATATGACCACATTGTAAGGTCTCTGAATTACAAAGGGACCTTGAACCTATGCTAATAGATTTGATGAGCTATTTCTCTCAGCTCATTAGCAAATAAAACAGATACATATAATTAGTTTTATAATATTCTCATTTTAGTGGAACATAGGCAAGCAATGCATACTAGTCAGAATAAATGAGTTATTTTTCTCGTATTTCATATGGTTAAAATCTTTGGGAAAAAGAAAGGTTTATGGAGTAATAATGAATGAAGTAATAATAATAGCCAGCATACAAAAAAGTGGTGCTGTATCAGAAAATAGGACTCCTTAATAAAAAGTTACATTAAAGAAAAGATTTGACCATTATGTAAAATACATAATCAATGTAAGCTTGGAGTAAAACAGCCAGTACTGATTTGTATGGTGGAAGCATAAGTATGATGTTCAATTAAAAAAAAAGAATCAGGTGGAACTGTAGTTAATGGTATTATGTTTGCTAGCTAATATGTTGACTGGACATCTTAGCTTTTTTTCCTCTTACTGTAACACTCTGACAAAAATAATTTAAGGAAAAAAAAGAGCTGCTTTAGCTCACAGTTCAAGATACAATCCATTTGACTTCAAGTCAGGGCAAAAAAAAAAAAAATCCTGAAGCAGCTGATTACATTCTGTTAGAAGATAATAATGAATTCAGGCTCTAGTGAATGCTTACCTTGCTCTGTCCATCTCACACAGGCCAGGATCCTCTGCCAGGGAGTAGTCGCACTAAGTCTTTCCACATTAATTAGGTTAATCAAGAGAAACTCGTGAAGGAATAACCGGAGGTTCTTCTCTCATTCAACCTTAGATGCTGTCAAGTTGAAAATTAATAGCTCTTATACCTGTGATCTTCAAATCAACCCCAAAAATTACACACACACACACACACACACACACACACACACACACACACACACACACACACACACTCATGCACACTCATATGCACACATTCACATGCACACATGCATGTGCATGGGTTCTTATACAAATGGAAATTTCCAGTTCTATAAATCATGAGTGTCTGAACACCTAAAGTAGAAAGGGATTGGTCAGAAGGGCAATTGATGTTCTTATTGAATGAATTATGAACTGTCATTTAATTTTGTAAATAGTAGCAAATTTTGGCTTATTGAAAATAGAGTATGTGTGCATATATGTATATGAATAACAGTATGCATATAAAATCTTGCTATATATTGGTAATATGGAAAATGATAACAGGAAAGAGGAAGAAATTTCTTTCAGGAAATAACTCATAATATGGTGGGTGTGATGTTCTAAGCAGAGTATGGAGTGGAGGAAGGAAATGGAGATTATATTTCTGCCTGTGTGAATGATAAATGGATTAGTATAAGATTTTATATTATGTGGCATAAACATAACTTGGAAATAGCGTTAAAACTTTGGTTTGTTGACCCTTATTAATTACTTCAACAAATGAAGATAGCAGTCATCATTAATTAAAATTAGTCTATTGATATGATAGAGAAATATGTTAAGCTTTCAGTTTTACAGATTGAAATATGTAAAGTATCCATATACTATGGTATTGACAATTATGCCTGGTGAAATCCATAAATGGTGAAAGAAAGGGTGTTACACCTGATAAACTGACTTCTATTCATGGAATTTCTTCAGTGGTAGGAAAAATTTGCTGTCACAAATTATCATCCTACCTCTATTTCAGCGTCATAGCATTGGTAAGTCTTCACACACACAGGAGACAAAATTAATGAATTAATTAATTCTTAAAAATAAACTACAACAGATGTATGACTATCCATAAATGTTTCTCAACTTGTGGGTCACGATCCCTATTGGGTTGAACAATGTCAGAGCATTAGAAGATATGTATATTTACATTGCAATTCATCAGTAGCAAAATTACAGTTATGAAGTAGTAATGCAAATAATAATTCAATTGAATGTCACAACATGAGTACCCGTCCGAACAGGTTACAGCACTAAGAAGGCTGAGAACCACTACACTAGGTTTTGGTCAATAATTCTATTTAGAGATAAAACCTGGGACTATGAGGAGATATTAATAAAAGTGACAATCATTAGTTCCAATTAGATCATCAAATGCTATGTGACTAGAGGAAAAGGAGGGACTGAGTCTCAGTCTGTCTGTAATTAGGAGGTCAGGATGAAAAGGAGAGAACTTCAAAGCAAAAAGGAGAAGTTCTTGTCTCAGAGAGGATCAAACCAGGGGGCGGAGAGAAGCACTTCCCTGATGGAAGCCAGGGTTAAGTGCCTGCCAATGTTGGTGACAATCAAAGGACTGGAGGTTCACTGAGAGCATCTTTTATAGACTGAAGTCACAAGTGTCTTTAATTACTTCATGTTTAAAGATGAACAAGAAGTTTAAAATCGGGAGGAAGCATTGTCAAGTAACACATAACTACCTGCCTCTAGACTAGAGACATAGTGTTGAAACTGTGTATTATAGGTTAGTTTAGCATGCTACAATCACATTTGAAAAATATTTGGTTTCTCTGCAAATTAAAATTATACTTATTATATGATTCATTAATTTTGCCATAAGTACACTCAGTAAAATAATAAAAAAAAATCATACACATTTTATATGCAAACTCCTGGCATTATTGTTACTACATTATATTATTATTATTATTATTATTATTATTATTATTATTATTATTATTATTTAAAAGTAGAACTAACACAAATGTGTATGTGTATCAAGTGATAAACTGGTAGATACAATGTGAAATACATTTTTAGTTTTTTTTTTTTTTTTTTTTTTTTTTTTTTTTTTTTTTTTTTTTGCCTATAGGTGCATGGTTCTAGAACTATCTGTTTCAGCACCAGAAAGGTGCCAGCAGGGACTACATTCTAAATCAAGATGGAGTTTCCCTCACACCAGCTGCCCACTGCCACTCCTTCTTCACAAATGAGTGAGTCTTGGAGTTCTTGTACTCCATCGTTGTCCAGGTTTTGACTGCCTTCACTCTGTGGGAGAGATGTGTAGATGATCATAGCTGCTGTGCGTTCATGATTGCAGTAAGCAGCACACATCTAGAAGGCAGCAGTTCTCCAGCCCTCTAACATCTGCCTTTATAATGGCTCCACCTCCCTTTCAAAGTCCTGAGCCTTGTTTCCTGGGACCAATCTAGGTCTTTCTGAGCACTCTATCTCTTCATTTATTTATAATTTATTTTGATATAAGATACAGATAGTTTATTTTTAAATAGAAATGAAATATGATTGTATCCAAATATTTTAAGAATGCAATTAGATAACTTTATGAACAGAAAAGTACAGAGTACTCACCATTGCAACTCCATAGGAAGAGCAACACTATCAACTATCAGGATCCCTCAGAGCTCATAGGGATTAAACTACCAACCAAAGAGAATACATGGCTCCCACTAGATAGGCAGCAGAGAATTGCCTTTTCTGTAATCAATGGGAATAGAGGCACTTGGTCCTTTAGAGGCTTGTTGCCCCAGAAAAGGGAGATGTGAGAGGGGTGAGGTAGAGAGAGGGTGAGTGTGGTGGGTGGGTAGGGGAACACCATCTTAGAAGAAAAAGGGATGATGAATGGGGAATGGGTTGGGGGAGTTGTGGAGGGGAGACTGGGAAAGGGGGTAGCATGTGAAATGTAAATAAATAATAAAAATAATATAAAAGAAACTACTGGTGAAATCTTAGGAAAGTGAGAGGACAGATGGGGGACCCAATAGGCTATGTCTACTCATTTGCTTCCCAGAAACATCTCAGGATTCATTTCTTTAAAGAAAGAAGATTTTTAGAACAGATTTGAAGTTTTAAAAAAAAGGAAAAAAAGCAAGAACTTACAGTCAGAACTTAATTAAGCAAGAACTTAATCTCAGCATGGTGTCCAGCTGCATATCTTTCAATATACTGCCTATCTCTGCAAATAGATATTTCTCTGACCAGGATTGGGAGTAGCCCATGTAAAACACCATGATTTAATAAATCAATCCAAAGGATGTTGATTTCATTGCCATTACCGAAGTAACTGTCTTAGGGTTTTACAACTCTGAAAAGACATCATGACCAAGACAACTCTTATATTTGGACAACATATAATAGGGCCTGGCTTACAGTTTCAGAGGTTCAGTCCATTGTCATCAAGGTGGGAACATAGCAGCCTCTGGACAGGCATGGGACTAAAAGGGCTGAGAATTCTACACATTCATCCAAAGGCAGGCATAAGGAGAGTACTGTTTTCCAGGAAGCTAGGAGGATCTCTTAAATCTCAACCAACACAGTGACACACTTCCTCCCACAAAGCCACACCTCCTATTAGTGCCACTCCCTGGGCCAAGCATATTCAAACTACCACAAGATAAAGAATGTTTTATGCCATAAGATATCTGACCTCCTTTGTTCCATGCTTTTGACCAGAATTACATGACCAAGCATGATAATCTGAACTGTGTACAACATGCCTCAATTGCAACCAAACCATATGTGTTACCCTCAGCAGATAGCTACTACTGTATCAAAGACACACATTGCCTGTCATGCTGGTACTGTAGTATACATGGTCCAATGGCAGGGAAGATGTCTGATGCTTTCTCTCAAGCAGCAGTTTTCACAGTACCATCAGTGCACCAGAAGCTACCCGATGAGAAATAAATTTTCTGGAAGATCTAGGCTTGCTTCTCAGAAGACATAATGTGTTGTTATCAGTTGTAGTCTTACCATGTCCTTAGAGAGAGTGAGAACAATGACATTTTCATGTCATTTTGAAGACAACTATAGGCTCTTTGACTCATAACTTGTAGTAAGACCTCTGTTACCTGGCACTATAATTTTCAATAAATAAGCTATTTCTTTTCGGAGAAACATGATCTGTCTACTAAGTACAATCCAACATGAATTAGCATATGATGTATTTTATAGGTTTCTAAAATACTTTTTTTCATAAATCTATACTTTAGTTACCCCACCAACCAACCTATTCCCTGCTTCTATAACCACGTAATCCTTAAACTCTGCATGTTATGTTTCCCCCCCACACACACACATCTTTCAGTCCACACTTGTTCTTTTGTTCTTCCACATAAAAATGGACAGTGATTAAGTGTGCTTCATAAGTCTCTTCATAACCCCTTTCTTTGAATTTGCTCTCTACATCCCTCCCATTTTTCCCATACATCCACACCCCTCTCTGCTTTATCCTCCAGCTCCTCGAATTTCAGCTTCATTTTCAATCCATCTGTAATTTGCCATCTCTGTTCCTTTACATGTCTTACCCACGCAGAGTCCACTTTCTAGTTTTCTAGCTTCCACTTTGCTTTAGCTCTAAACCAAACAGAACACTTGACAGTAACATCACTGTATGAGAGAGAGCTTGCTGTGTGTTTCAGTCTCAGTCCTCTTATTCAGTATATTTCTTCCATTCCCATCCATTTCACAGCCATATCTGCAAATTTGCTTAATTCATTTTTCTCTACATGTGAGAAATACTTCATTATGAAAATATGACTTACTTTTTCTAGTCCATTCAACTGTTACTACAGATCAAGGCGATATCATTTTCCTGATATTTTGAGGAAAGCAGAAATGAACATAGGTGTGCAAGTATCTCTGTAGCAGGCCATACTTGTAGGCATATACTGAGGATTGATGTAATCAGAGGGGCTGCTTGGTTACGCCCTCATTCACAACATGTAAATTTATCTTCTATCTGAATCCATACCAACATTTGTTATCATCTGTTCTTCATTGTACCCACTCTGACTAGGGAGAAATGGAATCTAAAGGTAGTTTGTGTTTGTAGATTTTTCAATGGATAATGATGTTGAACACTTTAAAAGTATTTCTGGTCATTTTCATTTCCTCATTTTAGATTTTTTCCAATCTAAAGCTCTTCCACCTCACCCTAAATTATTATGATGGAGTTTCACTAGGTCAATCTTGCTTCCCAAGAACATTTTATGTATCCTAGGACATGCATCAACTCTTAAATATTAATTATTGAAATTGAAAGTGTCACTATAACTAGATTTTGATAGATACATGAAAGTTTCTAATTTGCAATAAATTGACATTGACAAGTATTGAGAATGCAAAAATATCTATTACTCTGATTTAATTATATCATTTACAAATGCATCAGAATATTATGATAGACATATAGATAATGTGATTGTGTGTGTGTGCATGTGTGTGTGTGTGTGTGTGTGTGTGTGTGTGTGTGCGCGTGTGTGTATGTGTATGTGTGTGAGAGGACTACTACTGTTTTGATAAATCACAATGATTAAAAAGGCACGTTGTAGATGAAAGGGTTTATTTGGCTTCTACTCCTATACCACAGTTCATGATCAAAGAAGAAAAGCACAGGAAGTCTAGAAGGGCAGGAACTGAGGGCAAGAGCTGATATGGAGGCCAGGTACTAGTCTCCTTTTTGTTGTTGTTGAAACTTTTTATTTATTAGATATTTTCTTTATTTACATTTCAAATGCTATCCCGAAAGTTCCCTGTACCCTCACACCCCCACCCCGCTCCCCTACCTGATTTCTATGGCTTGTTCAGTTTGGTTTCTTATAGAACTTAAAGCAACCCACCCAATGGATGTTTCCCTCTCAAATTGATGACTGATTAAGAAACTGCCCTATGTGCTTACTTTAGTCCAAACTTCTGTTGCAAATTTCCCAGTTGAGGCTTCCTCCTCCCAGAAAAGTCAGCTAAACTCTAGTAATATAAAATTAGCCAGAACATACATATTTGTAAATATAACCTGGTCAATATTTATAGTACTGCTTGCATGCACATTTTTATTACTGATCATTTGCTATTGGACAATGAATTAGTAAGCTTCCCCCTGGCAAAGATTCTCTTCTCTTTTTTCACTATTCCTCATTCACCTGTAGCTCTTTATACAGGGCTGGGACTCATGGACTTTTCTGTCAACTTTGACCTGTTTATTGGTGTAGTTAGTCCATGCTTGCCGGGAACACAGGATTAGGGTCTACAGCTTAGGCTGTCCAGTTTTTAGATTATAGATTGCATCAATATGACTGATGCTTTGGATTGTAAAATAACTAAAAATTTATACTGAAGCATTTACATTTCTAAAAGAAATAATGTAATTGTATTCTAAATTATATTTCCAAAAAAAAAAAAAAAAAAAAAAAGGAACTCAACAGGAAGGTTACCTGTGTTTATACCAACAGAGGGGTGGGACTAAAGTGTGGATGATAACACTGAAATTCTTGCTTAGGCTGAGGAGAGGTTGTGGTTGTCTTGCTATGTACAAGCGTCTGCATGATGTGCATGATATCTTCCTGTGCATCTTAACATAAATCATATGGTATTTCTAACTCTCAGACAAGTAATTTCAAAGGATTTTTCATGATCCACAATGTAATTTATAATAACTTAAAGGTTGAAAGTTCTATTAAATGAAATGTATCCTTCCCTGATTTAACTTTGCATTATTACAAAATATTTCTCTTGGAATGTTTGTGCTTCTATTTTCTTACTACATATGTCAGCTAAAATCAACTGGAGGAAGAATCCAAGAAGGACATTAATAGACTCGAAAATGCTGCAGTAGTTCCAGCAGAGATTAGAAAGGTTAGGGATCAAAGGCCTCATGTTTTCAAATTGCACATTATCGAAGCTGAATAATTAAACTAATGAGTTTCCAGTGCAGAATCTACATTTATAAAAAAAATAATTTTCAAGGTATAAATGTAGAGTCAGATTTTATAAATGCATTGAATTTTTTCCCCTCTGGAAACAGTTTTAAAATGGAAAGACCATGAAGATACTACTGATTAAAGCTGACAATCTTGAAATTGATTATTAAAAATGTCTAGGAAGGAAAATTCCAGAACTGTATAATGCTTTACACATAACCCTTTCCCATATGCCGTTCCCCATGGCCTATGTGATTCTCTGGAAGACATGGCTCTACTTTCCATGTACAGGTCACTTCACTGACAGTCTGCTTTCATGCTAGAGTCTTGCCATCACAGCGTGACTCAAGTGCTTCTCACTGCTGCTGATACTGAACACGTTCTACAAATGTCATCACTTTTTGTTACTCTATAGTAATTACATACATTTATGAGTTTATTATATATATATATATATATCCATATATATATAATTATTCTTATCTCTCTGTGGTAATATTCTTTTTTCTGTCTTACTAACTAGTTGATTGTTTTCATTCATGTCTTTGTATGTGAATCATCCTCTCTCTCTCCTCATTTTCTCTCTCTTTCTAAGTGTGTATATGTGTGTGTGTGTGTGTGCATGTCTGTGTATGTTGACATGGCTTCTCCATTTGTGTCATTAATGTCAGTTAAATGATCATGTTTAAGGAAGTTATTGATGACAGCGAGGATTTTATTTGTGGTGACAAACAGAAGCAATTACCTTTCTCTGTCCCAGTATCCATTAACTGCTGGAAGGTTCTTACAAAGGCTGGGTGCTCCTGGACCTGGTTCCCTATTGATGAACTCTCCTGCTCTGTCACATAGCAGGAGGTAAGTCAACTAGTATTTAACAATTTGCTTGTAAAAAGAATGCTATTTTAGAATTATTTTCTGTGTATTTCTAGTACTTATTAATATTTTCTGAGGTACTCCTGCAGGTTCTAAAAACTTCAAAGAATTAATTTAGAAAATAAGGTTTCCACATACTCAAATTAACAGAGGATCTTAAATATTTTTCTAGCTATTTTGAGTAGTACAAAATATACACTTTTCAGGTAAGTTTTTCTAATCTGATATACTATGCAACTTCCCCTATTATTACATTTAGAAAAATGGTAATTCACATGTAATTCTCAGGAAATTGCCTCAAATATTCAAAAAGAACAAATATGTTTTTGTCAAAGAGTTATTATCTGCATAATAGATCATTGCAATGATTTAATTTTCAGTTGACAAATCTTACAATTATATTTACTTCCAAATCAAAATATAATAACATAAGCTGGGCAGTGGTGGTACATGCCTTTAATCCCAGCACTTGTGAGGCAGAGGCAGTCGGATTTCTGAGTTCAAGGCCAGCCTGGTCTACAAAGTGAGTTCTAGGACAGCCAGAACTACAAAGAGATACCCTGTCTTGAAAAACAAACAAACAAACAAACAAACAAACAAATAAACAAAACCACCAAAATATAATAACATATATCAGAGAAATATCAAAGACATTCATCAAATACTTACAATTAAGGAAGATAATTTGCTTTTTTATTTCTACTCAATTCCCAATTTTTACTTTTCTCTGAGTGATCAATGATTGTTAATAGTTTTGAGATACCTGATTACTGAAAACTGAACCTCAACAACACATGTTGCCACGTGTTTTCTTCATTCAATTGATTTCTGCATTTTTAGAGAATCTTTCACTAAAAATTCTCTATCTCTGTAGAGTAACTGGATATAAACTTCACCACAATGCCTACTTTGTTCAAAACATTGTTCCTTTTTTGAAATTGGACTATTTTCATACATTAATATTTTTAGAACTGATACTTTTTATTTAAAACCATTTTCCAATAATTATAAAGAAACAATTACGTTGGATTGTATAAATCATGTCCTTCAGTTACTTAGAGTAACCCATCCATTTTATCTGCCAATATTCCCATCAGGTTTTTTAATATTCTAATATATACAATCTATAATAGAAAATGTAATATCATTGGGCAGCTCAATGGCTTTCATTTTTATTTAAGATTTTTCAAATATTTTCTTGTAAAATATTTTATGTATAAACAGAAAAGAATGAAATATATATTCAAGATAAATTAATATATATTTTCTCCATGTGAAAATCCTGAACACAAACAATATTAAATAATTTATGGAATGAGGAGTAACAAGATGCCATTCATTTATTGAAGGAATTCTCAATCTATGTCTTAGAAGGGTAATTTGATATATAAGCTACCATTCAAGTCAAGATTATTACTCAAATGGGTTCTAAATGTATCTGATCACATAAATACATGTATGTGGGTATTTGTAAATATTATTTATATATTTAAAACATATCAATTTATAAGTTTATATAAGTGTAAATACAAAACGCAATAAAAATACCCTTGAGCAGGTCAAATAAAGACAGTCATATTTAGCAAAGATAATTTATTTAATTAAATACTTAAAATTAATTATGAAACCATAAGGAAACAAATAAATATTGAATGTTACCAAAAGTTCATTTCATACCATTATGTTTGATTCTTTTTTTGTTTTTGTTTTTGTTTTTGTTTTTTTTTTCGAGACAGGGTTTCTCTGTGTGGCCCTGGCTGTCCTGGAACTCACTTTGTAGACCAGGCTGGACTCGAACTCATAAATCCGCCTGCCTTTGCCTCCCGAGTGCTGGGATTAAAGGTGTGCGCCACCACGCCCGGCTTATGTTTGATTCTTATTACACAAATTTCTGTAACTAACAAATCCAACAGATAAAATATTACTAATCAGTGGTTGTCACATAATGTGTCTAAATAGATGATATACTGCTGGGTTTTAGAACAGTATAGTAATGTCCTTATTCTTCTATTAAAAGAAGAAGACGTCATATATTTTTCAAAATCTGAAAAACTTTATAATTCAAATTATCCACTTAAATATGAATTAAATGACAGAGGTTAGTTAATGAGGCATAAGGTTTATCAGCTGTAGCAAATTTGCTACACAAAGCAAACAGTAAAGCATTTTGAGAAAAAAGCATATTTTAAATTCCCAATACAAAATACCCAGTTTAATGGAAATAAGAAACTGTTAATTTATTAATTGAGACAAAATTATTTATTCCATGCTATAATAGAATCACATTATCATGAAGAAATATATTTTCATTCCTCCTTTCTGTCTCTTACGTTTTAGCTGAAAACTGCATTATTTCAAAATCCCACTCACTAAAGAATAAAATGGAGCAAAGTTGTTAGCTTCTAGTGCTCTTGATCTTTTAAAATAATACTTTGTCATTACAACATTAAATATGATAATTACAATAGTTTTCAAGTAGACATTCTATTATTCACTCTAGAGTAGTTCTCCACTGGTCTTGGTTTATTAAAGAGCCTTGATGATAAAGCAGCTTTGCACTTTTTTTGAGTGTACTTTCTGATTGTAATGAAAAGATTAAAAGGTATTTCCATTTAATCTTTTAATGCAATATAATTCCCTAATAGATTTTCCAGCAGTAAACCAGACCTGGATGCTCAGATGAAAATTAATTCATCACTACATACTATGTTTTTTTTTTTTTTTTTTTTTTTTTTTGGATAGTGTTATTCAAATTTGAAGTGTTGTCATATAGAGTTTTTTCACTTATTTTCAAATTATTTCAACTATACTTTTCATTTATTTATGATCTCTGTGCACCATTCCATTATATAAAAAGCAATTCCTAAATTGGCAGCAGTTAGTTTAAAAAGAGTCTCAAATATTGAGCAAAATTTATTCTAGGAACCTTACCAGAAATGACGCAAATTAGTTCAAATTATATAGTAAAATAAAATGAAATTAATCTTTATTTGCCTTAATTGGTGGAAGGTTTCATGACTTCATAATTATATATGTCTGAAAGAACATATGTTTTATTTATAAGCAGAAACAATCATCACATGACTTTTTGTATTAGATTGAATATATGCCAATCTATATGTACTTATTGATTTCTGAAATATAGAAACAGGCAGCAGATGATTCTCATAAAGACATAATAAATATCAAGAAATTTAAAATATTATATAAAGTTTAGAAATACTAGACGTAAATGCTGAAATGTTATATTTTAAGAAAAAATGCAATAGACTCCCCGAAGGGTGGCAATTCAACAGTAAGCATGTGTCAGGAAGAGAAGTTTGTCGGTAAGAATAAAATATATTATAAATGATGAACTATTACAGGCACACTATTTTAGGGGGTCAAGTTGAATCCTGTTTAATGGAATGCACTTACATTGTGGTGCAAGAACAAAAGGAGACTATTGGAGGTTGAGAAGATGGCTTACTTGGTAAAGATCTTAATACTCAGACTGATATTTAGATTTTGGATTTCCAGAGCCAATTTAATAATATGAGAAGAAATATTCTTTCCCATCTGAATTGCCTACCTCTGAATCTTCAAGCATGAATTGTAACTTGGAGTAGCCATAGAAGTAAGAAAATGAAATGGGAATTTGGGGTGAAGGTAGAAAGGAAAATAGCAGGATCTAGAGAATGTGAAGTGGTATGTGGGAACAATAGGACAGTGCTGGAAATGCAGAGGAAGACAAGGGAATGTGGGATGGATCAATCTCATTTTGTCCAGATTCCATGGTGTTTTATCAGTTGATCCACATCACCAGCAATATTTATTAAGTGAATATTGTATTTAAATCCGATAAAACATTTTATAAATATATACAGTAAAATTTAATATAATGTATATTACAATAATGATTTCTCTGACCATTTAAGGAACATTTTAAATAAAATTAAAATAGAATTTGCTTTTTAACTTATTAGTTCTTAAAAACTAAGGAGCCCTGAAGCAAAGACACATATTTATTTATTTATTTATTTATTTATTTATTTATTTATTTATTTAGGTTTTTTGAGACAGGGTTTCTCTTTATAGCCCTGGCTGTCCTGGAACTCACTTTGTAGACCAGGCTGGCCTCGAACTCAGAAATCCGCCTGCCTCTGCCTCCCGAGTGCTGGGATTAAAGGCGTGCGCCACCACGCCCGGCTTAACACATATTTAAAATTTCCACTTCAATTTTGACAATTTTCAAAATGGAATACCAGTAATAAGCATTCAAGTACTACATATTTTAAATTAATGTGTTTAGGAACTGTTCCTCTTTATGTCAAATCATTTCCTAAATAGGCTGACTGCTGGAATCTCTTCTCATTATTTTTCTTTCTCCAGAAATACTTGAATCAAACTGGTTAACATTTTGTAATCTTTTCTTGTTCTAACCCTCTTGGTGCATCACCATCAGAGTTTATTTTCACAAACAAACATTAAACTGGTATGGAGGTTTGCTGCAAAGGAAACTCAGGAATAGTCCCTAAGCTATTCTTAGGTTACCAAAATTAATTCCATTTATTCTAGTCAGATCTTATTTGCTGTCCCAAATAATGAATATGGAACAATTAAAGTTTAACAACTTAAACTTAGATTACCAAAGGAATTAATTTTTAACAAAAATTCTGAAAAAGGAATAATTTTATATTTGACTCAGGTATTCAACAAGACTCATGTTAGCAAACTTCCAATGTAATTACATTTACTTTTAATTGACTTTAGGTTAGTATGCTCAGTAATCTTTTTCATAATGGCCACTTTATTTATGTGTAAATTTATACTATTTTCTAATATTATCTCTTTACTGACTATCCACACCAATGATAGTTTTCTTCGTCTTCACAGATATTTCTCCCTTCTTGTTCCTTAACAAATATTCAATTATCCTTTATATATTCACACTTCCCTTAAGTTCCTTTTGCAATCTACTACCATGATCAAATGTACTGTTGGTCAATATGTGGCTTAGATTTTTTTACATAATCTAAATTATATCTGGGTACATTTCTTTACATATAGGTCATACTAAGAAAACATTCAGTGTGTACCCCCTATGTCTGGCTTATTTTTTCTAAAATTAATAGTTTCCAGCTTTATTCAATTTCATTATTTTATATTTCTTAATAGGCTATACGTGAAACCCATCACAAATGTGTAGTCATCTGTGGAGGGGTATCATTGTGGATTGATTTCTATGCTACTATTAATAGTGCAACAATAAATAAGGGCACACAAATATTGTTTGGTCACATTTACCTAGATATGTTTGAACATATTTATGTAACTGGTTTATATGTTAGGTTTAAATAAGCAATTAATAGTAATTATTTCCACGATTACTATAGCAATTTAGATTATTGGTATGAAGTCATTTTTTAGTGGTTTAGGGCATTTGACCTTACAGTGGACCTGAGCAGAACTAGCAGCCTGCACATGGCAGCTCAGAACTACAGATAGTATTAGCTTCAGGAATCCAGTGTCTTTTTGTGACCTCCTAGGAAATCATTCCCACATGTGGTGCACAGATATAAATGCAAAACAGCCATACATGTAAAATGAATTTAATTAATTATTTAAAATAATAAATAGGTAATAAACTGTATATAAAGAAAAACATAACACCTGATCAACAATATTATAGAAGATATACATGCACAAAGGAGAACTCATTAAAAGTAATATTTTTAATTTAATTTTTTACCTGAAAATTTATAGTCACTTCTCTTTATAGCTAAATAAAAATTGGACCCCATATTTGAATCATGTTTTTTGAAAGGAAAGGGTTTATTTGGCTTATGTTATCAAAGAAAATCAGGACAAGAACTCACACAATGCAGGGAACTAGAAGCAGGAGCTGATGCAGTAGCATTGAAGGAGTGCTTCTTACTGACTTGTTCCTCATGGGTTCCTCAGTTTAATTTCTTATAGAACTCAGGACCACCAGAACAGGGTTAACCTCACCAACAATTGGCAGTAATCTCCCTACATTGATCTCTAATTAAGAAAATTCTCTAAAGCTGGCTGTTATGGATTCATTTCTCAATTGCAGTTCTTCCCTTTCATTGAATTCTAGCTTGCGTTGAGATAAAACTATCCAGCAAAGCAACTGTAAGGCGTAAGTTATAGTTAGTCTGTAAGGAGTCTCTGGGGTTTTGAATGAAGATTGCATCTGTTGTACTTGAGAAGAGATTTCTGTGGTTCTTGTCTTTGAGAGGATGTGAAGGGGTATGCAAGGATGTGAAAGGGGATCTTGCAGGCAACAGCAATGGCTCAGTCTCTAAGATCAGCAATTAATAAATAGGACCTCATGAAATCGAAAACTTCTGTAAATCAAAGAACACCATCAATAAGATCAACAACACCCTAGAGATTGGGTAAAGATTTTAGTTAATCATACATCTGACAGAGGGCTAATATCCGAAATAGAAAGAAATCAAGAAGTTAGACACCAGAAACCCAAATAACCCAACTAAAGAATGGGTACAGAGCAAAACAGAGAATTCTCAGCAGAGGAATCTCTAATGGCTGAGAAACTGGTTCAGTACTTAGAAATCAGGAAAACACAAATCAAAAGTGACTTAGATTTCACCTTACAACCATCAGAATGGCTAAGGTCAAAAACTTAAGGAACATCACATGCTGGCTAGGATATGGAGCAAGTGGAACACTCCTTCATTGTTGGTGGGAATGCAAACTTGTACCACCACTCTGGAAAACAATATGGCAGTTTCTCGGAAAACTGGGAATAGTTCTACCTCAAGACTCAGCTGTATCTTTATGTTCATAGTAGCTTTATTTGTAATGTCCAGAAACTGAGAAAAAAACTAAATTTCCCTCAACTAAATAATGGATAAAGAAAACATGGTTCATTTACACAATAAAGTATTACTCAGCTATTATAAACAATGACATCATGAATTTTGCAGGCCAATGTTAGACCTTGAGTTATTATCATTATCAATTTATTAGCTGTTGTTCATAGATTAGCAATGGACCTTCATAGTATGATATAGGATTTTTTAGTTGCATACTCAAGAGCAGAATATCTGTGCCAATATTATTTTTTTTTCTAGTTTAGGAGAAATCTTTAGAAATTTCTAAATTAATAGTACTAGTTTACAGCTCAACCAACAGTATTTCTTCTGCCTTCATAATGGCAGGATTACATTTTATAGTTATTAATTATTTTAGTCATTTGAATACAGCAATTCGGAAGTATAAAATAGTTTCAATCTTTTTTTTCCCTGAATACTAAGGATCTCAGATATTTCTTAGATATTTGCATTTCTTATTGTAAATATACATTATTAATTAGTGTGTATGGTTCTTTACTTTCATGTATTCATGTTCATAATGCACTTATATTGGGGAAAAAGGAGGTAAGGAAAATCATGTTATTCCCAGAAAATGAAGTTAAAAATGGTTGTGAGCCCACATGTGGATTCTCAGGATCAAACCAATGACCTTTAGAGAAGCAACTCATATTTTTAACTGCTAAGATATCTCTCCACACTCTGTATTTATACTTCTCTGATCTCTCTATTTAGTTCTATAGCTTTTTACAAATCGTTGTACTTTGTTGTTGTCTAGGTTTTCAAAATCTTATATGCAAGAGGTTAATTATATGTATTATATTTACCTAGAAATATTATATTTACCTACAAAAAAACTACTTTCACCTTTAAATTTTACCCAAATTTAAAAATAAATTATTAATTTAAATATAAAACACTATGCTATAAATTCCTGGTAAGTTAGCTGAGAGAAATCTAAAGCAACATAAGTGATTGCTATTCATTTGCTTTCCCACAATGACTCTATATTAAAGATCCATTGCTGAAGCTCTAACAGAGTTTTGTTGCAAAAACCTATAGGGAAGTCAATTTCAGACTGGCTAGTAAACTTCCTTCTATGCTATGTATCATTCAAAGTTTGAGAAAGTGTCACAAAGCCTCTGAAGAAAAAAAAGGACATCTGTGGTCTTCCTTAGTAGTAGTTTTATGTGACCAGTATGTTGGAAGTGTAATAGAGGTGTGTGAATGTGTCAAGGGTCAATGTGGTATAACTGCTCTAGTTTTAAACAAATATAACATGATTGAACTATAGGCCTGCTTCACAGAAGGGAATTTATGTGTGTTTCTGAAAACTTGGTCAAAAGCCCACAGCATGAGTGGTAACAAACCATAGAGGAACATTTTATTCTCATTTTGCTAAATGGCCAACCTGTCAGAATATAATCTCAATGTTTATACTTCCAACAATAATCCATATTCTCTAAACCTTGATTGAAGAATCTACTTTTTGCCCTGTTCATCAGTTCATGAATAAGCTTTTCACTAGACAAACTCTGGAGAGTAACTGAAAATATTCAGCTCTAAATAGGACATCTACATCACTACCAATACCCGTATCAAAACCACTTACCCACAAAGCTCAGGGGACATCTTAGAAGAGGGAAAAAATTGAGTGACAGAGGATGGAGAGAAATTCTGTGATCTGTTGTCCTCTGAAGATGAAGTTGTCATTTCACATATGTATGCCCATGACATGACAATGATCAATCTTCTTGAAGTTCCAAAATGAGAAGTGTCTGGTCTCCAGAGACACTATTCCTAACTGAGGATATGTTATCAACTGATGTCACTTGCAAGAAAGAAAGAAAATCATTTTTGGACACAGCTACTGCTAGGTTGACCATACTCTTGCATACCTTTCCATACTTCTGTGTATATAGGTGACAAAAAGTATGCTCAGGTGATTATTAAAATATAGAGATAAATGAAAGAAGAAGAAAGAAATGGAAGAGGGAAGGAAACAAGAAAAGGTTTAGGGAAGGAAGAAACAGTGATGTTTGAGGGGAACATGATAAGGGATGCCGGGTGAGCAGGTGGATGAGTTCAAATGTACTCATGTATAAAAGGAATAATAAATAAGAAGACTAAATAAAGTTAGAATCTTATTTATGATCACTTATTTGCTTATCAATAATTTGCATGATCATTTATTTGCAATAATATATTTCTATAAAATAGTCCATTATCTTATTTATGAGATTATCTTTGCTGGAAATCCTAGTTAATATAATGAAGGTCAACATAACTTATTGTACTTAATAGAAAAAATTAAAAATCTGTACATTTATGTAAGCCTTAAGAATAAAGCCAACAGTGCACTGGCAATGTATTCAAGATCTTTGCTATAATCACTAGTACTTTTGTATAAATGTTTTATCTTCAAATGATGATATAAGACAATTTCATGTAATAGATGAATGAGATATGTATTAATATTTTTAATATTCAATTCACTCTAAATTGACTAATTTTTAACTATTCCCTTTTGGGGTTTCAGAAAGTGTTCATAAAAACATATATTTAACATAGTTTTCTTAATAAGAAATTTGCCAACAATAAAGATAAGAAATATCTTCCAAAAATTTAGTTTTTCTCTTCATCTTGTTCCATTTCATCATTATTAGCATCTAATATTCTAAGAAATCATAAAATTGATTTTATGGACTTTCTTCTTTATGGTGTATATTACCTATCATTAAAATACTATGTGGACATAAAATATCTGAGATTAGGGGTCATATTGAATAGAGGAGCAACACATAAAAATAACTCATTTTTTGGTTTGGTTTGCCACAGTTCAAAAGCTAATAAAATTAATTTTACCCTTCTTTAGAGTTTATAAAATATGAAATTTACTGTTATCGCAGATTTTAGAAAGTATTAAATTATAATGTATTTATAAAAAATGACTTGTCCTAGACAAGAACTTGAATTCATTGTCCATAAACTGCTACTTCTATATTAATGCTTATATAAATATACAGCTTTTAACATTTTATTTTAAGCACATTAAGTGTAGTAAACAAAATAGTGAATAAATAATTTTACAGAGAAGAAATTAATTTTTAATATTTTATATCATAAGAAGAGTTTATCATACTTTCATATCAGCTTTTATTTTATTTTATCAAGAAATATATTTAATAAAGTTATAAGGAATAAATATTATATACTAGTTCACATAACATAAGACATGCTACTTTATTTATATGAACATTCATGTCATATCCAGTTTTAAAAAATGGTACTCTTTACACATTCCTCAATATATGCTATAATTCCATTTCCTAAAATAAAGATAAGAAACTGTGAAAATGACATTTATAGCATAACAAATTGTTTCCTTGAATACATTTGCTACTGTGAACTGACCTTCATAATTTGGTGAATTGCCATTTAAGATTCTCAGAACTGGATGCATTTAAATGAAAATAAATTTAAATTCTGTTGCCAAAGTTGCTTAATGAAGATATTGGAATCTGCCACCTTGTTTTTGGTCAAAATTTAAATATTTTCATAGTGAATAGAATATGCAAATCTGTTGAAATAAGATATCATCTTATATCTATAGTATTTGAAACTTAGCAATTGAGTAGATTGTATATGTAACTAATCTATTGTATGCTTTCTGTTGCAGAGAACATGGACAGAAATCATTCTGTTCATTCATTGTTATCATTTATTAATTTGAATAAGTGCCAAGTGTCTTTAAATTCTAGAGTTCCTTCTTAAAATTTGGTTCTCATTCTTAGTAAATGAACAAGTGCATGCCAAATTTCTTTTTTTCCCACTGTGTTTATGGGTGTTACTGACACATGTATGTCATGTATTTGTTACCAATGATGGGCTAACAGGTACATTTGCACTTTATATGCAAGTTCATAGGGATCATATGCACATTTTTTCTATTGCAGTTTCAGAGTGAAATGAATTACGAAGACTTTCAACATTATGTTTTAACTGCAGGAAAACATTTTTGTTTGTTTTGGTTTTGTTTTGTTTTGTTTTGTTTTGTTTTGTTTTTGTTTTTGTTTTTGTCTTTTGTTTTTGTTTTTGTTTTTGTTTTTGTTTTTTCAAGACGGGGTTTCTCTGTATAGCTCTGGCTGTCCTGGAACTGACTTTGTAGACCAGGCTAACCTCAAACTCAGAAATCTGTCTGCCTCTGCCTCTGGAGTGCTGGGATTAAGGAATGTGCCAACACGCCTGGCTTAAGGACAACATTTAATTGGAGCTGGCTTATAGTTTCAGAGATTGAGTTCAGTATCATTAAGGTGGGAGTATGAGAGCATCAAGTCAGGCAGAGTGCAGGCTGAGCTGAGAGTTCTACATGTTTATCTGAAGGCTGCTAGCACAATCCTGGATCCTAGGCAGATAGTAGAAGGGTTTTAAAGCCCTCACCCACTAGGCCACACCTACTTCAATAGGACCACACTTCCTAATAGTGCTACTCTCTGGACCAAGCATATACAAACCATTACAGAGAGTTACAATTTAATAATCAAATTTTATTTTTATATGGGTTTCTTAATATCTTATAAAATTTGATGAGCATTGAGTATTTGACCACTGTTCAAGGGAGATCTATGCTTGAAAAATGGTTTTTAATGGAGGCTGCAACTAGCTGTTCTTAGAAAAGAAGTGGTGATTGTTAACTGTGAGCACAGTACAAGTTTTAGAAATACAGTCACTACTATACTACAGGGATCCATTAGTCATCACAAAGCACAATTGCCCCCGTTTGGCTCATTCTGCAAATAAAGCCTGAAGGAAATATGAGCACCAGGCCACACACTGGCATAAGGCATTACACACAGTGCCAACAATGAGAACCCCAAAGACGTGCCTGCTAAGCTGGCAAACCTGGAAGCATTATGGGATATCTCCTCAGCCACCATGGTCTCAATAGCTCTTTTTATGTTGAATTTACAAAACATTATGTTATTAATGCATTATGGAATTCAGTAAATACAAAACAAGTCATTTTACTAGTCTACAGATACATGATAATGAAATAAGATTTTTTCTTGTTATTGAAGTTATCGAACTATATAATATTTTCATCACAATGCACCAACATAAAAAATTCATTTTAAATATAATGTACAGACAAACTTTAAACTGTGTGAAATTATTTTACTTTACATTTTTTTACACAATATCAGCATAGGACAGAAATGACTTTTGTGGAATTGCTCTTTCTTTTGTTTGATTTTTGTTTGTTGGTTTGATTTGGTTGGATTTGGTTTGGTTTGTTTGGCTGGTTGAGAGTAGGTTATTTTCCTGTAGCTAATGCTGTCCTGGAACTTACTATGTAGGGGCTCAACCTTTTGAAGTAACCTGCAATTTGAAATTGCAGTGATATTTTTGCCTTAGCCTCCCAAGTGGTAAAATTTAAGGCATGCTTCAGGACATTCATCAAAGAAATTGGCTTCAAACAGAAATTTGGGGTGCAGTTGCTTGGAATATACGCTAGTGTAGAACCCACCCTATCACAAACTGATAATTCAATGTTTTGTATTTTTGTGTCCTACACTGAAGGCACATTTATCCTACCGATTTCATAGAGCAACTTCAGAAAAGAAATGCATTATAACTTGTAATGTTTTCTATGAGAGTGTCTTCTCATTGTAAAAGAGTCATTGGCATTATTTCCCTTCTCTCATTTGAGAGTTAAACTATTTTTGTTACTACTTTATATTATTATTTATCATAGATATTATTATATTTATATTATTATTATTTATATTATTATATTATATTATTATAAATTGTTATTTATATTATTTATTACTTATATTTGCTCCCAAGTAACTATTTATTTGATTGTTTTTAATTTAGAAAGGAATAAGAAAGAGGTGCTCATCCTTTGGAAGTATTCTGCAACATTCACTGCTTGGAAATGTAAACAAAATTTATAGGGAAAATGTTAGAAAATTAATGAACTGTAGGGTGCCCTATTTAAAATGTGAATCTGAAGCCAACAGATATATGAAGAGACAATTTGAATGCAGCATCAATATAAGACTAAAAGAAAGTAAATAAATAACAACCATGCTGTTTAGTAATTACTAACAGTAGTTTAAGGTGGTGTGTTTATTGTATTTTGATACATCAAGAGTAATATTAACCATGAAATATGTGAGTAGAAACCATTTTAAACTTAACTTCCATGCTTACTTTACACTTTCGTCAAGATCACAAATAAAAATAAGAACATGCCTCATTCAAATAAGGAAAACACCGTGCAAATCTGCTGTGTTACTGAAGATGTCTAAGGTGTTAGAAAAGTTCACTTTAATTTCTTTGAAAACATTTTGCCTAATACTAGACCTTCCATGAAATTGTATAACAGAGATTATATGATTATGCATATAGGATTCTGGTGAAGGATCATGTGACTCACACGTCAGCCTTGTCTATTCAGTTTAGTACTCGCCATAGACTGAATTTCAAACACTATATATAGCTTTCATACCAATACTTTGTTTAGGTGACTCTTGTTTTTGTGGTTCGCTATTGTCACTATTTTCACAGCTTGAAATTAAACCATGAATTTATATTAATATTTAATCTT
Source organism: Mus minutoides (assembly GCA_902729485.2). Classification (NCBI taxonomy): domain Eukaryota; kingdom Metazoa; phylum Chordata; class Mammalia; order Rodentia; family Muridae; genus Mus; species Mus minutoides. The sequence continues at coordinate 66,084 of LR753693.1, read as the reverse complement.
TTCACATTAGGAGATATATTTTAAAAGGGTTTGTACAATAATTTTGAAATGTAATCTAAAAAATTAAATACATTTTTTATGGTATTAATATTTTATATTATAGCAATTTTGATTACACAAAATATGTGTCTTTTGATATAACAGTTATATATTAGCTCATTAAATTATAGTTGCCTTTTATTAGGGCCACATATTTATAATATTTATCACATATGCCTATATTTGTTATTACATTTTTATTTGTGATTTTTTATTAATTTTCTTATAAATGAGTAATTGCAAAACATAATATGGATTTTTCAATATATTGAAATGGATATTCACTATAATTACTCAGACTTGTTTGTTTGAATAAACTTGTTTACTTGCTTTTTGAAAATACAATCATCTTTCTTTTTTTTTTTTTTTTTTTTTTTTTTTTTTTTTTTTTTTTTTTTTTTTTTTTTTTTTTTAATTTTTTTTTTTTTTTTTTTATAAAAAAATTTTTTTTTTTTTTTTTTTTTTTTTTTTTTTTCTTCTGGCACTCCTTTAATTCCCGATATACCATTCTGGCCTTAATTTAGAGTTTGACAGCAAATCCTCCTCATTGGTTTGGGATGAGAGTTAGGGGAAACCTTTTTTTTTTTTTTTTTTTCAATTTTTTATTAGATATTTTTTTAATTTACATTTCAAATGCTATCCCGAAAGTTCCCTCCCCCCTTCCACTGCCCTGTTCCCCTGTCCACCCACTCCCACTTCTTGGCCCTGTACTACGATGTATATTACTTTCACTTTTCAAAAAATTAGGTAAACATTTTGAACGTGCCTCTTTTGAGAATTTGTAATAACAAAAATTTGAAAAAAAAACAAAACAAAACAGCAAAAGAGAAAATTGCATTTGTTGAATTTTCTGTGTCTATCCTTCACTGTATTTATAATAGAAAATAATGAGTTTGGGAGGATATGCACTTGTAAAACATGTATTTCTAATACAAACAAGTATACACAGGAGCTGATTCTAAGAAGGTTAGCTCATCTTTATCCAATTACGTATATTCAGGAGACTGGTAATAGATTTTCAAATGCACAAGCAAACAACTTTAATGTTTAACTTCTATGTAAAGATAACAACAAAATCATGTTTTTGTTTACATGTCATAAATATCTCTGTAAAAGCCAACCATATAAGCATCATCATTCAAAAGGGCATATTAAATTCCCATAACCCTACCTCTCATCTCCAGATACTATTTATTCCTCTGTATTCAATCATATTGTATGGTTCCAATGACATCAGCATTCAGGTGGCTGAATAAGATGACCAGTTCTTGCATAGTGGGCTACAGTATTTTTACTGTGTTCCTCTGTGGGAGATGCAATTTATTTTTGTTGATAGAAATCTTGCATCTTACATAATTGTGCAAATAAAAAAGGTTATCATATTATCCATTTCATGACTACCATATTCCAAATATGATTCCTGAAAATATCATCATTTCTCATCTGCCTAGATAGATCTAAACTACACCATATATCTGTTTAAATGGATTTATAGACTACACAGAATTTCTAGCAAGTTTATACCCATTATTTAGTATTGTCCCCTATCATAAACTTTTAATTTCTTTTTGTACATTTTCATTTCCTTACTACCAACATGTATAGTACCTTTGACTTCTGCTAAAAATAATGAGAATTCATCACATAAAATTGTCCATGAATAAGCAATTTCTTGAAAAGTAATGCTTATTTTATTATCAACATCAACTGTATATTCTGAGATATAGTATATTAATATCATTGTGTAGCACTGAATCATTTCTAAATAACTTTTGAAACAAATATTATACATGCTGATGAACAAAGCAATTATACATTATAAATGATCATGTTTCATATAAAAATTAATGCTTTATATTTTGTTGTGTCACAAAAATATGAGTCACTCTACACATATACAACAGAAGTCTTCCTAGTCTGGGTTTAGCCAGAGAAGATGCACATACCCCTCAAGAAACTGGAGGCCACACGGAGTTTCGAAGTCAGATGGGCTGGGGAGTGGGGACATCCTCATGGAGACAGAGGTCAGGGAGAAGATATGGGCTATGGAATAGTCAGAGAATGTGCAGGGAGGGGAATAAAATATAGAATTAAAAAAAAAAAATGGACCTAGCATGACTGCACTCCGGAAGACCCAACAAGCAGATGAAAGAGTCTGATGCATATATTTGCACCCAACCAATAGACAGAAGCAGCTGACCCCTGTTGTTAAATTAGGGAAGGCTGAAAGAAGGTGAAGAGAAGGGCGATCCTGTAGGAGGACCAGCAGTCTCAATAATCTGGACCTCCGAGATCTTTCAAACACTGAATCACCAACCAGGCAGCACACATCAGCTGATATGAGACCCCCAACACATATACAGCAGAGCACTGCCAGGTCTGGGTTCAAGGAAGGATGATACACCTAACCATCAAGAGACTGGAAGCTCTTGAGAGAGGTCAGGAGGGGTAGAGGAGGGGGTGGAGACATCCTTGTGAAGAAAGGGGAATGGGGAAGAGGTATGGGATATTGGAGGGTGGACTGGGTGTGTGTGTAATAAAATCTGGAGTGTACATAAATAAATAAATAAACAAACAATATTAATACAAGAAAGAAAATGCATCAGAACTGTATTTTTACATAACCAACTGTATTTCCTGGTTGTTCACTTTTTTATTCTATTTATATTATGAAATTATAACTCTTACTCAAATATAAATGTGTCATGAAGTTTAAAGGCCATGTAGAGGCCTGTCTGTCCTGGAATTCATTCTGTAGAAAAGGCTTACCTTGAACTCAGAAATCTGCCTGCCTCTGCCTCCCAAGTGCTGGGATTAAATGTGTGTGTCACCACTGCTTGGCACTAAAACTGTTTGTTATTTGGGTCCTAAGTCAAGAATTCTAATTTTGAAGAAATACTCATTTAAGTTTTTATGAGAATTTTTATTTCTTCTTTCCTGTTTAAAACTGGGTAACTTGTGAATGATAGTGGCTGCTTTCAACTTCACCTATGAACTTGTGCTGTTTTGTATCCAAAATAGGAATGTAATAGAAATTTTATTTCAGTTAATGTTTTTATTCACAACTTTTCTCAAAGTGAATAACATTTCTTGATAATAATTTTCTTATTTCTAATTTCTATGACATGAACAATTATAATCCTTGATGTATTTAAGGTCAAAGCTAAGTCCCCATCCTACCTCATTTTTTTTTTTTTTCCTCTTTGGCTTTCACTTTCTAGCAGATCTCAACCTCTAGAGGTTATTTTGTTCATGAGGGAATTATTTCCAGAACCAATGAAAGGAGATTTACTTTTGCAGTTTAAAGAGTCTGGATTCAATATCTGTAAGTTATTGATATACCTTACAGATATAGCCCTGTAGGGGATATAGGATATAGGGGATGTAGGATAGTTGATTCTGTACATCTTCTTGTGATATTCTTGACTTCTCTGGCTCCTTCAATACTTCCTCCCCCATAAGATTCCTCGAATTCCACTTCAAAATAAACTGTGGGTCTCTGCATTGGTTTCCATGAAATGTTGAATGAATCCTTTCAGGTGACAGTTATGCTAGGCTCCTGTCTACAAGTATAACAAAATACCATTACTAGTGTCAAGGGTTGGCTCTCTCTCATTGTGTAAATCTCCAATTGCACCAGTCATTGGTTGGCCATTCCCTCAATTTATGCTCAACATTTATCCCTATTTCTTTTAGGCAGAAGAAATTACAGGTCAATGGTTTTGTGGCTGCGTTGGTGTCCCAAACTGTCAAGTAGAAGTCTTGTCTGGTTACAGGAGGTCACCTTTTAAGGTTCCCTATCCTCTATGGCTAGTAGGATTATCTGGGGTCACCATCATAGATTCCTGGGAATTTTCATTGTCTAATTTTTTTACTTTGTCCCAGAGATGCTCCTGATTCTAGTTCTTTTTCCCGGTACTTTCTTTCACAGCACTCCCCAGACTTGAATCCTCCTGTCCCCTTGCTATCCACTCTCACAACCTGTTTCTTCCCCCGATCCACCCTTGATGTCCATTTATTCAAACATCCTTTCTTGGGCCTGCTTTGCCACTTACCTAGTTTGGGTATGTAATTGTAACATGGTTATCCTGTACTTTATAGCTAATATCCACTTATAAGTGAATAATATATGTCATATTTGTCTCTCTAGGTCTGGGTTAACTCAGTCAGGATGAAATTTTTTCATTCCATCCATTTACCTGCAAATTTCATGACGTCATTTTTTAAATGGGTGAGTATTATTCCACTGAGTACATTTACCACATAATCCGAATCCATTCTTTTGTCAAGGGGCATGTATGTTGTTTCCACCTTCTGGCTGTTAGAAATAAAATGTCTATGAACACAACTGAGCAAGTGTCCTTGTGGTATGTCATAGCATTTGTTTTATACACCCAGTATTAGCACACCTGGATGTACCTTGGCTTTCTACACATATGTAACAGACCTGCATCTTGGTCTTCCTGTGATATCCCTAACAGCAATGACAGGAGCTCTCTCTGACTCTCTTGAGTGCCTTCAAATCCCATTTACCTACAACCACCAAACCCAGACACTATTGCATATGCCAGAAAGATTTTGCTGACAGGACCCTGACATAGCCTTAACAGCAGAAGGTACAACTAGTGCTATTACAGTTTGATATGTCAAGGTGGATGGCTATCGATGGGAAGCCTCCACTTCTCTGAAGAGAAAAGGAGGAGGGTATGAGGGAAGGGGTAGTGAGGGAAATAAAGAAACTAAATAAATTAATTCATGAAACAAAACAAAACAAAGAAATTTCATGAAAAAAAAAATACCCTAACAAAAAGAGTCTGTGGAAAATTAAAGGCACTAGAGGCTGTAGAGGCTCCAGACTACATTCAAGGGATAAATAAGTCCTCCTCAATTTGTTATTTGAAGGAAATCATAATTTATGTATTAATATCATTTTTCAGAATTTCATGATTTTGATATTTGTTGTGGTAGGTATAATCCTAAAATTTTCTGAGAAAATCCAAGCAGATCCAGGACAATAAATCATTTAAAAAAGGTAGTAAATGAGAGAGGCATGCCTCCAGATTTTAGTCAGTCAAGATTTTATTTGGCTTCAGATTTAAAATCACCTGATACAAAGCAGTCTTATAGTATTTTAATATCATAGTTAGTAATCACTTTAAGATAGTGTATTTAATATTGATTATATATAATATAAAAAGTCCAGCCTTGTGAAAACATTTTGCTTTGAGTTCTTTGCTTAATGAGACCAATCTTTTACCTAATGTTTTCAGTTTACATTTTTATAATTTTGATCCAGTGTATTTCTATTTATGAAAATTTATGCTTTTAATCTATATCCTCTTGATCAATTGTTGGACCGTAAAATACAATTAAAAGTCTCACAGCTTTCATAGGCATTATCTTTCTGCAAAATAGAAAATACACCTTTGAATAACTCCTAGAAGATTATGCCATTGAGCATAAACACAAGGTCTTAGGGCCTTGGATATATGCTTGAAGGTTGGTTTTCATCCAGATTATTTTATTTGAAAGTAACTGTTGGTTGAAAAGATAGAATTTTATCAGATGAATTAGATCTTTTTTCTTCTTCAGTTTATGCGGATTAACTCTACTTTGCCATTGTAACACTAATCTACATAACTGTTTCTCTGGTTGGTATGATTTCAGTAAAATCATTATTGATGATGCCCTCTCTGTAGTTCCTGAAAATTTCCTAAACTCAATCAAATTGGAAGATGTTGACACAAATAGGTTCCAAGATCATTATTTCACAACGATATGCTTATGCTGCTTGTTACTAGGAAGCTGAAGAAAACTCCTCACTGACTGAAATATTGACTAACAAACATTTTCTTTTCTTTCTTTCTTTCTTTCTTTCTTTCTTTCTTTCTTTCTTTCTTTCTTTCTTTCTTTCTTTCTTTCTTTCTTTCCCCAATCTGAGTTCTCTGGGATATTCGGCCTCCAATTTCTTTTTTCTTTTTTCTTAGATATTTTCTTTATTTACATTTCAAATTTTATCCCCATTCCAAATTTCCCCTCTGAAGCCCCCCCCCAATCCACTCCCCTGCTCACTAACCTACCTACTTCTGTTTCTTTGTTCTGGCATTACCCTACACTGGGGCATAGAGCCTTCACAAGACCAAGGATCTCTCCTCTCATTGATGCCCAACAAGGCTGTTCTCTGATACATATGTAGCTGGAGCCTTGAGTCTCTCCATGTGTACTCTTTGTTTGGTGGTTTGGTCCCTAGGAGCTCTGGTGGTACTGGTTGATTCTTATTGTTGTTCCTCCTATGGGGATGCAAACCCTTACAGCTCCATGGGTACTTTCCCTGGCTCCTCAATTGGAAACCTGTACTCAGTCCGATGGATGGCTGTGAGCATCAACTTCTGTATTTGTCAGGCATGGGAGGAGCCTCTTAGGAGACAGATATAACAGGTTCTTGTCAGCAAGTATTTGTTGGCATCCACAATATTGTCTGGGTTTGGGAACTGTATATGGAATGAATCCCCAAGTGGGACAGTCACTAGATGGCCTTTCCTTCAGTTCCTGCTCCAAAATTTGTTTCTGTATCTTCTCCCATAAGTAGTTTGATTTCGTTATCAAGAGGGACCAAAGTATCCACACTGTGGTCTTCCGCCTTCTTGAGCTTCATGTGGTCTGTAATTGTATCTTGGGTATTACAAACTTCTGGGATAATATCCATTTATCACTAAGTACATACCATATGTGTTCTTTTGTGATTGGGTTATTTCACTCAGGATGATGTTTTCTAGGTCCATCTATTTACCAAAGAACTTCATGAATTCATCGTTTTTAGTAGCTGAGAAGTATTCCATTGTGTCAATATACCACATTTTCTGTAACAATTCCTCTGCTGAAGGATATCTGGGGTCTTTCCAACTTCTGTTCTGGCTACATCATCATCAAAAGAAAAGAAAAGAAGGAAAAATCAATACAATGTTTTCTAATGATATTTTGCCTAAAAAATAGATCTGTGTGTAACCCAATATCATTAGAGAGGATTCCTTCCTGTAGCTGTTGGGAGCAGATGCATATCTAACCACACATTAGGAGTAGAGAGACCCAAATTCGAAATTCCTGTCAGGGAACACCCTTAGAAGAGCAGAAGGAAGAACTGTAGGGGTCAAGAATATCAGGAGAACACAGCCAACAGAATCAACTAAGCAGGACTCATAGGGGTTCAAAGATACTAAAGTAGCAACCACAGAGCATATATGGGTCTGAGCTAGATCTTCTGCATATCCATTAAAGATGTATAGTGTGGTGTTTCTGTAGGATTACTAACAGTGGGTGTGGGGGGTGTCTCTGACTCTGTTGACTACACACATGACCCTTTTCTCCCTACTGGGTTACCTGGACCAGTCTTAATATGAGGATTTATCCCTAGTCTTATGGTACTTCTTATGCTATAGTAAGTTGATATCCCTTGGAGGCCTGCTCTTTTCTGAAGGAAAACAGAGGCAAAGTAGATCTGGAAAAAGGACAGAAGCAGTGGAGACTAGGAGGTACAGAGAGAGTGGTAACTGTGGTCAGGGTGTACAGTATGAGAAAAGAACAAAAAATATTTTTTAAGTTCTTCAGAAGATTTTTTCTTATTTTAAATCCCTTCTCTATTTTTCTCCAAAGACAATTTTCTCTTCTTTCCTATGTATACTAGAGGTAGCCTCTAATTACCCATTTGTTCTGCACTCCCTGTTTTCTCTTATATCATTTAACACCTTAGGGAATAAGTCTGCTAAAGATTTGTCTTCTTGAAATAATTTCCACTCCTCCAATCTGTTCCTGATACACAGTCTTCACCATTACTTTCAACTGAGGACAAGTAGACATTGCAGTCAGGCCAAATACTAACCATTCCAGTCAACTGTCTCCACAAAATGAAATGGAACAATAGATTTTTATTTAGTAATCTGGGGTTGTCTTTACTGTTACCACTCAGGGATCTATTTTGTAGAATACACAGATACTGTTTTTTGTGTGTTTCTTTGTTTTTAAGTTAGACTAAGGAAGCTAACTTAATATTGACCTTAAAGGAACTTGATGATCTCAACCAATTGAGTCTTCTTAGAAAATAAGAGTTTATAAACAATGCTAAAGTTTTATATTTTCTATTAATAAAAGTAAAAAAAAAAACATTTAAATTTATGGACAACTTCATAAAATTATTACATATGGATGCCTAAGAAATGATACTGTTTAGAAAGAATAGTAAAAAGTTAAATATAATTATCTGAATGTTTCTCTTCCAGGCATAATTTTGATGAATGATCTATTATATGAGTTTTTTGAAAGTGCAAAATATGTCTCAAAATGATAATGATAATAATAATAAAAATAATAATCAACTAAAATGAGATATTGAATTTTAAGTGTTAGCTCAATATTATGATTGATGTATTTCCTTTTTATTCTCTTTAATCTTTTTTACAATCCAGTCTTTATTACCCTCCCAGTCTGCCCTCTGACCTCTTCCTCCCACATCTCATCCCAATTCCTTCTCTAAAAGGATGTCACTACTCCCTACCCCCACCCCACCAGACCTCTCCACTCCCCGGAGCCTCAAGTCTCTCCAGGGTTAGGTGAATCTTCTCTCTCTGAGGCCAGACCATGGAGTCCTCTGTTCTATATGTGTCAGGGGCCTCATATCAGCTGGTTAATGCTGACAGGTTGGTGGCTCAGGATCTGAGAGATCTTTGTAATGCAGGTTAGTTGAGACTGCTAGTCTTCCTATGGGGCCATCCTGCTCCTCAGCTTCTTCCAGCTTTTCCCCAATTCAGACACAGGGGACTATGGCTTCTATCCATTGGTTGGGTGTAAGTATCTGCATCTGACGCAGCTGCTTGTTGGATCTTTCAGAGAGCACCCATGCTATGATGCAGTTAGCAGGCAACCACAACATCAGTAACAGTGTCAGGGCCCAGGCCTCCCACTGATCTGGATCTCCATTTAGGCCTGCCACTGGACTTCCTTTGTTTCTCATGCTTTTCTCCACATTTGTCTCTACAGTTCCTCAGACAGGAACAATTCTGGGTCAGGGCTTTTGACTGTGAGATGACAATGCTATCCGTTCATTTGATGTCCTGTCTCTCCATGAAAGGTGGACTCTGCGAGTTCCTCCTCTCCACTGCAGGGCACTTCATCCAAGGTTCCTCCATTAGAGTCACTTTCCAAGCCTCTAGTACATTCTAGAGCATCCCCTTCTTTCTACCTTCCAAAGTTGCCTGTTCCCATTCTTTCTTCTGGTCCTCATAACTTCAGTCCTGCTTACCCCACTCCTCCCAATACCTGATCATGTTCCCCCTTTCCCCTCTGTCCTGCCCTCTCACACTCAGGTCCCTCCCTCCCCCCATATTATTTCTTTCTTCTCCCTCCCAAGTGGGATTGAGGCATCCTCACTTGGGCCCTTAAGCTTGCTAACCTTTTTGAGTTCTGTGGATTCTGCCACAGATTCTGCAACATTCTGGTCGATGTATTTGTAAGAAACCAAAGCAAAGACTACTTACAAAGATAATTTTTTTGAATGAGTAAATTTCTTAACACATAAATGGGATATTTTGAAAAGTATTGTCAATTTCATGTTAATAAAGCATCCATAAAATAAACTTCTATTCTCCTTTCAACACTCACAGTGAGAAATGAAGTTTATCCAGAAAAAATAATGACTCCCATCCACAACAGTGTAGAACATTTACCATTCAATCTACATTAAATCTTACTTCCCATCCCACTGTCTGAAATTCTGTCAGGGGAATAGAATTTGGAGAACACACCTTATAGTTTCCCTCCTTTATGAAGTCTTTATATCTCTTAAACAGGAATAGAATTTGGAGAACACACCTTATAGTTTCCCTCCTTTATGAAGTCTTTATATCTCTTAAACAGGAGGACAGAGTGCCGCAGGTGTACACTTTTAACAAAGAGAACTCTTTTTCCTCTGAGCTTTTCCTACATTGAACTTTAACCTCACTCTTGATGTGTAATGACGATAATAATATGTTCATTGCCAATATCTATTTTTTTCTCTCCCCAAGGATTGAATTTTACTGCCTTAGTCATTGACCATTTGACTATATAAATATCCCTAGCTCTCATGTAGTGTTTAGAATCACTTCTATTCTTTCATATTTTTAACAAATTAGACTCATACTGCAACATTTCTCTTTGTTTTTGAAACTTTATTTAATAACAACAAAATTATCCCACATGTTTTGGATGAATGCATTACTGAGAGAAAATGTAAAGCACAAGCTTATAGAAGAAGATGCCATAAGAAGCATAGAAAAAGATAAAAATGAAAATAATTTTTGAAGAGGTTTAACTTGTTCTACAAGTAGTATAGAAACATATCTTTAAATTTTGCACTTAATGTTATTCTGTAGAGGCAATGTTTGAATGTCTTAGTGCATACTTACAATTTAAATTACAACAAACTTGTAAGAAATCAAATCAACATTAAAAATAAATAGCTTGTCAATATACCAGTATCAAATATGCTGTAAAGAATATCATGGACATGCTCACATTCACAATATCCTCAACAAGTAATCTTTACATAAACTAAACAAATAGGTTAAAGATGTCTTCATGGAAAGATTTTAGTATCTGAAAAAAGAAAAAAAAAAGTAACACTAGAAGGTAGAACAGCCTTGGGTGATCTTTGATTCCACATGATCATGGATCAATAACACTAATATTATGAAAAAGAACATGTTGCTTGCATTAGTCCAGACTCTCTAAAGGAGCATAACTGATAGAATGAATATATATTCATGAGTGATTTATCATGGCTGTCTAGCAAAAAAAAATGTCGAAGAAATTAATGGTTGTTCAGTCAATACCTTTGAAAAATTAGAGAAATGGAAATTAAAACCTATTTGAGAGCATCTTGCAAAAGTCAAAATTCCAACAAGAAAGATAAGATAGAAGGAAGGAGGAAAAATGAAGGAAAGAAGGAAGAAACCACTGGTGGCAAGAAAGTGAAGAAGGGGCAACCCCCACCCCACCTCATTACGGATATGACAGGAAAAGGCTGCAGTCACTATGGATCCATCCTATCTGCAGACTCCAAACCTGACACTGTTGTTGCCAAAAGGCACTTGCTGACAGGAATCTGGTGTGTCTTTTTCCTTGGAGATTCTGCCAGCAACTGAGGAATGCAGCTGTGGATGTTTGGTTCCAACCATCAGACTTTGCTTGGGGAACCGGGTGGAGGAGCTGGCAGAAGAATTGGAGGAGCAGAGGGGGGTTGCAACCCCACAGGAAGAACAATGTTGATTGGCTGGACCACCCAATGCTCCCAGGGACTAGGCCACCAAACAAGAAGTGTACAAGGAGGGATCCATGGCTGCAGATACATATGTAGGAGAGGATGGCCTTATCTGACAACAGTGAGAGGGTAGTTTCTTGGTCCTGTGGAGGTTTGATACCCTGGCATAGGGTAGGGGATGCTGGAGAGGTGGGGCAGCAGTGGGTGGGTGAGCACCCTCATAGAGGCAAAGGGGAGGGAGAGAGGGCAGATGGGATAAGGGGTGTGGAGGGGAAACAGGGAAGTGGGATATCATTTGAGATGTAAATGTCAGGAATAATTAATTAAACAACTCTCCAAAAGCTAAACTCTCAGATGAGCCAGAGGACCGTTCTTTGACATATGTCCAACATCCTCAGTGGACCATTCTTTGACATATGTCCAACATCCTCAGTGGACCATTCTTTGACATATGTCCAACATCCTCAGTGGACCATTCTTTGACATATGTCCAACATCCTCAATATCTTACTCTACAAGTATTTTCTGAGACACGTTCACTTTTAACCTACTGACAATATCTAGGAAATGGAAATAACTTACTTGTTGTTCTGATGAATAGATAAAGAAAATATAAGACAAAATAAGACAAGAGAATTTTATTCATCTTTAAATAAATACAAAATCCAGAAATCTATAGATAAGTTGTAAGGTTTGGAGGACATACAGGAGATGATGGGGTAGGTGTACTGAAAGAGGGACAATGGAGAGTGGATAAGAATCAACTATACTGTCCAAATTGAGTTAAACTAACAAATATAAATACATGAATGAATTGATTTTACTTACCTTCATAAGAAAAACATCTTTTAATAGATATGAAAACTTTTGATAGCAAACTTAGAAAATAAGATTTCATTCTAATATTATAGCACTAAGTGATTGATATTTTAAGAGAAACTGTACTTTCCTAACTCATAGTCCTGACAGGATATTTAAAATTTAGTAATGTTTGATAAAAAAAATTCATAAAGATGCTAGTTCACGTCTAGGTACATACTGTCTGAACATACATGTCTGAACATACTCTGAAATGATACATGAACTTTGAACATTTAATCTGGACTACCTTGCAGTCCATAGCATTGGAAAAGGCCATGGATTCACTAAAAGTCACTTGACTAAAATCTTACATGAAATGAAACATTATTAAAACTCATGCATATTTCCTGGGGAATGAGCAGACCTTTTTATTGTCGTGTTTTATAAATGTCAAAAAAGATCAGCACATTGTTCCTATAAAAACGATTTAAATTAAAAATTATAAATATTTTATTATCTCCCCACTTGTCAATGTTACAGGAAAATCATCACCAAACTCAGTGTCATATTCGTAGTTTTAAGGGAGTATAAAAATGCAAAAAATTTTATAACTAGATAATCAAGATTTTACATCATGCTGCATGAAGAATTTAATGTGAAATGTATTTTAATGTGAATAATGTATACATTCCATAGCAAATTCATGATTATTTAACTTACCTAATCGTTCTGATCATAGGGTAGTATTAGGATCTACACAGCATATTAACACCTTGTGTAAATATAACCGAAACTGTCATCACTACATATAGGACTATTCTGACCTCTATCCATTTATGGGGCTGGAAAGCCATGCAGCAGGGAGAGTCAGTCCAGAGCAAGAATGAATTCAAGATGTGTCCAAGCTCTGAAAAACTCATCCTGAGACTGGCAGGAGTTGGATTGCTACCTCCTTGCTCTGGGCATGCGTGTCCTGGCACAGGTAGCCTGTAGGACCCCTCAACTCGGCCACCCTTGAGGTAGTCAGGTAGCCTAGTGGCTAAATTACTGGTTTTACTTCTTGTCTCCCTATATGATCATATCCAGCAAGTGCTAGGAATTCCCTCCTTATGCAAATGAACCATTCCAGGTACCACAGCACCAGCCAATAATGATCACTCACTTCAAAACCTCCTACCCATTCCCTAAGGTTTATATAGCCCTTATACATCCCTGATAGATAAAGAGAGCTGTTTCACTGAAAACTAAAGGAATGCTCTTTCCGCCTACACTCACAGCGAATCTAGGTCCTGTTGAGCCCACTTACGCAGCTAAGCTTCATTTCTTCTCATCCCACCAGCCAAGTGCTCCACTGAGCCTGGACTTCTTGAGGGTAGAAGTAAGACCAAGCAGGCATCCATTTATTTTCTTACTGCAATCACCGTAATTTTGTCAAAAGTATAAACATTGTACTATGAGTAACAAGTTAACTGTACTCTTCTACATTATGTGCAATATTTGTTACATCTTGAAAATAATAACTACAAGCTTTGTGTGTAGTTCTACAATGGAGGAAGTTATAAAAAATAATTTAAGATAAGTCTGGGGGAAGAAAAATGATATTTCTGAACCAATTTCTCCTATACATGACTCTTGTATTAGTAAACTCAGCTGAAATGGCTACCTGCACAGGACTGGGAACTTTGATATTTTATTAAGGATAAAGAAGTTATTAATAAAGCTCATTCCTTCTTAGAAAATATAAACTGGTAATGGTGGCAGGAAGGAGTTCTTATTCTGAGTATTGTCATTGGTATATCTGTGTGAATAACTCCTAAACCATGCTTTTCCAAGCACTCGTATTCAACTATTGTTATACATACAGATAGAAACACAGACAGACAGACAGACAGACAGACACACACACACACACACACACACACACAGTCACAGTCACACAGTCACAGCACAGAGTCATGAATGCAGACAAGGTGAGATGAAAATTGTCAGTGGAACGGGAAGGACATAAAAGAGGATAGTGGAGTAATAAGATGAGTGTGAAAAATTACATAAATTCTGAGTACTTCCAATTTCACATGAATTTCAAGGTCACTCTATGATGATTTTCATGTTTGATATTTGAAGTAATGTGTACAGATTGCCACTTAAAAACTCACAGAACTATTTTAACTTGATATTGAAATTCGGCAAGGTGATGTTACACATGTGCCATAAGACATATAGAAATTTCAATATTTGGATACTTATTCTATGGCTAATTACAGTTTTTAATTATACACGAGTGCTTTTATTAATGATTAAACAATGTCAAATAACTACACTGAAGATAAACGTAGAGTTTGCAAGTAGAAAACATGAGTGTAAGGCTTTAAACAACTGCTTACATTATCCAATGAAAAAAGAAAAACACCAGTCATTTAGTAAATGTTAGATATGGTGCTATAATTACAAGAATTATTATCCATATCGATTACTTTTGACCTGTGATCTTCTGCCTCCCACTTCAATTTGATTTACTAAAATGTCTTTCCAGAAGAGAGAATAATCTTGTAATTTTCCTTCATTTAGCCAGCCTATGACCTATTATTTGTTGTTTAATGTCCAGAAAATTGGTAAAAAAAAAAAAANGCCAGCACCATTTGTTGAAAAGGCTGTCTTTTTTCCACTGGATAGTTTTAGCTCCCTTGTCAAAGATCAGGTGAGCATAGGTGTGTGGATTCATTTCTGGGTCTTCGATCCTATTCCATTGATCTACCTGTCTGTTGCTGTACCAGTACCATGCAGTTTTTGTTACGATATTGATTTATCATGTAGTTCAAGGATTAGCTAGATTCTGATATCAGTTGGATATTTAATCATATGGGATATTGAGTTACAAATACAGAGGTGCAGTTATATTTTTATTGAATATTGCTAAACAGTTCATTGCATGGTATGATAATCTTTCACTGATGAATATTGACAAAAGACACAAATAATTTTAAATGAAATTACAACTACTGAATCAAACATTTATTTCTACATATGACAAAAATTATTATAGGTTTGCTAACTCATCTATTATTGGCAATAAATGTTAAAAATACACAATTTTTACTTGGATTTGGTAACACCTGTCTTTAATTCCAGCATTTATGAAAGAGATTGAAGAATCTCTGAGAGTTTAAGGCTGGTCTAGTTTACAGAGATAGCAGAAATAATTCTGGGCTATACAATACTATACAGTGAACCTTGGTTTCAAATAAGAAGAGAGAAAGAAAGAAAGAAAGAAAGAGAGAGAGAGAGAGAAAGGGAGGGAGGGAGGAAGGGAGGGAGGGAGGGAGGGAGAGAAGGAGGAAGGAATGAAGGAAGGAAGGAAGGAAGGAAGGAAGGAAGGAAGGAAGGAAGGAAGGAAAGAAGGGGAAAGGGAAAGGGAAAGGGAAAGGGAAAGGGAAAGGGAAGGGAAGGGAAGGGAGGGACAGAAGGAGGGAGAGTGGGAGGGAGGGAGAGAGGGAGGAAAAGTTTACTAACTTCAGCTTATCATTTTAATGACAACTGATAGTATTCTTATGTTTGGCTTTTTAGTTACTTTCAAAGTTTCTCATGTAAAATAGTTTGCTTGCAAACAAATTTACTTCTACTTTGATGTTAGTATCTGTAGTCATTGCCTCTTACTTCATGATTATATTGATGATTATTTGACCTTCATGTATAATGATGTTTGTTTCTTTTTCTACTGCCAACATTAGGACAGGTTTATGAATATATTAGTGCTATATATCATCTCCCCTAGGTTGTTTTGATATAGAAACAATTTTGTCATATATGTCTCTATTTGTTATATGTAGAATTACTGTTGAAGCATTTGCTAATGTTTGTTTACTTATCACTGCAATTATGTTTCACAGCAAATGGTTTGGCAAATAATTGAACACATGCATTGAATAAAAATGTTGACATTTTAAAGTCTAAGCATTTGAAATATTCATCATAGAAATCTCTTAATTATATACAAGTATTTCTAATAACATCCTTATTATATGCAACATAATATTTAAAGACTGCTCCACATTCATGACTTATTTACAAGATCTTAAGGAGTTTGACGACTTTATGCAATAAGGCTGATAAATTTAAATTCCTTCCAAACAAATTTTAATCTTAGTAATTATTTACATATATAATCCTATCAAAAATGTTCTGAAATCCAAAATACTAATTATGCCTAAAAAGTAGAAATTTGTAAATAATTGTATTTATATAGAAGTCTATTTTGCTCCTTTTACTTCTAACAACTCTACAGTGTTTGGTTTATCCCAGTAGCACTATGAGGCAACATCCATTCCATTATTTTCATGCAAGTAAATACCATTAAAATACAAGTATGCTCTTAGCTGTTTTTTCATGGAAAACAAGAAAAGAATTTCACAATTTTAACGTTGTTTCATTGTCTATCTGTCTCAAAGTAATTACATTAAAATGTCTATTAAAGTATACAATAGTTGTTTCAGTCAATACTAGGAAAATATTCCTAGTAGCCTTTTCTATACTAAACCTAACTTCTTCAGTATCACAGTGAAATGGATTTTCATCTTTTGTTGGCTAAGATTTACTCTATTTATTTTATTTTACAGAACTGTGTTTCTGTGCACACACACACACACACACACACACACACACACACACACACACACACAGTTTCATACCCAGATACCCAAAAAAGATAAAAAGGTCTTTGTATTCCCTTGAACTAGTACTACATGCATGTACAAGCCTAGGAATGTCTGTGATGGAATTTGGATGCAGGTCATATGAAAGCATAGCAAGTACTTTTAACCAAGCACTAACACTTTTAGTGTTTGTTTTATTCTGTATAATGTTCATATAGACCTCTGGACAATGTGAACTCTTTAGACAATAAATAGGTATTAAAATCTTTATAAGATACATTTTAAAATATCAGGGATATTCTATATTTTTTCTTTGATGGGCAAGCAAAATAGAGAGTAGTATTTTGGGGGTATTATAGAATCAAATTCCATCAGCCTTTATCCTAAATTTTAGGTATAACTGTGTTACATAATGGCCATAACATAGATTTCCAAATATTTTTGTTGAAAATTAAATCCCTTAATGTTTTGGGGGTAAACCCATATTATCTAAAATGCAAGTTTAAATACTGAAGTCCTGTTTACTGGTTAAGCTTTGGTAGGTTTAAATGAGCCATATGAATTATATGGACATATGTTTTGTCTATATATGTAGTATGATAATGCACCATTTCATAATATTTGGGAAAGGTTGAGTGAGTATACTACCTATCTCATGGTAGAGCCATTCACAACTCACTACTGTATTTCCGTTCTTTTTAATATCAGCACTGGGCATCTAGGCTTTTGATTTTTCATTTGTCTAAACTAGTATATTTTGTTGCAGCATATTTTATTTTATTGTTTACATACATTTTGAGAACTTACTATACTGAGTTAACTTTTGAACATGGTCATTCTTTCAACACAACTCTCACAACATATAGAACTTCATAACTTCATGAAGAAATCCCTATGCAAGATCAAGCCAGAAAAAAAAAAAAAATCTTAGAATAGGAGAGAATATAGACATTTAGGTCCACACATCGCAGAGGACCTATTAGCAGTTGATAATTGCTGGAAAGGGAGAGTAAGTTTTCTTGAAAGTAGTAACTGCTTGTATCTACTTCTTTTATTTCCTTTGACTAAGAGATGTGTAAGTGGCTTAGCATGAGGCCCGAGTGTTTCTATTTCACTTCCTAGGCCTTCAACCTAGAAGCTTCCTGCCTGTATACTATCTAATCTTCTACAGGCCCAAACCTTGAAGATTTCAGCTTCCAGCATTTTATACTAACTTAGGCCTAGAATATTTCACCCTCCAGAACTTACTGCTAAATTAACCTACTATTTATAGCTCTTCTTAATTTCAGACTGGCTTGTTCAACTCTACTGTTCTTGTTCAAACTCCTATCCAACCTGATGGATTTACACTGGCATTTCTCAGCTTCTGACTAAATTTCTCTGCTTGGCCTCATACTAACTTTAACAATATGTTCTAATCTTTTGCCTCTCTTTCCTTCTCTGTCTCATTCTGTCTTTACCTGTGTCTAGCTTGTTCTCTCTGCAACCTGTCTTTGTAAAACTTTCTCCATAAAATGATTATATATACTGACCACACCACAGCATACCACACCACACCACGCCATGCCACGCCACGCCACGCCACGCCACACCACACCACACCACACCACACCACACCACACCACACCACACCACACCACACCACACCACACCACACCACACCACACCACACCACATCACACCATACCACACTTCACCACGCCACGCCACACCACGCCATGCCACGCCATGCCACGCCATGCCACACCACACCACACCACAGCACACCACACCACACCACACCACACCACACCACACCACACCACACTTCACCATACCCCTTTCTCTCTCCTTCTAGCTTTAAGTAGCCTGTCTTTCCTGTGCTTTTCTATTGTGAGTTGGGTGTATATTGTCTCTGAATAATTCTGTCAAATCATTCTCTGATTCATCACATTGCTCCAAAATTAGGTATCACTTTCAAACCTGGCTGCTTCCTTCTTCAAATTAACATTATTTTCATTGTTAGGAATTAGAGGTATATATACAAAGTGTATGTCTCTATTCCAGCTAGATAATTCTGTAATCCAAGACAATATTTGGATAGGATCCCTTGCTAGAGCAGCCATGTTGCTGGATTCAAAGTCCTCTGCAAATACTAGAGGAAATTTGCATGACTTGAGGAAATGCTAAATCACTTTTAAATCCACTTCTCTTCCAAACATTCATTTTCAAGAAATTAATAATTAATGTAACATAACCAAGTATAATAATATCAGGATGAAGTAGTTAATGGATATACTTACTAAGATACCATTGGTAGTAGATATTATCTTATAGATCATTTCCATTTTCTAATGAACGTAGGTTTTAATATTTCAACAGCTTTACTTATATATTTTTATTTTTATTAATAAAGCTAATAAATAAAACTGAAATGTTTCCTTCCAATTTCTATACTACATCACATGCAGAATTATTTCTTTAGTTGTTATATTGGTGTGTATGGTGAATATTATTTATTTATTTATTTATTTACTACAGATTTTATTCTCTTCCTGGTCTACCCTCTGACTCTTCCACATCCCACACCTCCTCTCTGCCTGCTCAGTCTCCATGAGGATGTCCCCACCCCCACCTCTACCCACCAGACCTAAAAATTCCCTGGGAACTTCATTCTCTTCTCTGACTAAAACCAGACCTGAAAGTCCTCTGCTATATATGTGTTGAGGATCTCATATCAGCTGGTGTATGCAGCCTGGTTGGTATTCCAGTATCTGAGGGATCTCAGGGTTCCAGGTTATTTGATACTCCTGGTCCTCCTACAGGGTTCCCCTCCTCCTCAGCTTCTTCTAGCTTTTCCCTAACTCAACCACAGAGGTCAGCAGCTTCTGTCTATTGGTTGGGTGCAAATATCTGCATCTGACTCTTTCAGTTGCTTGTTGGGTCTTTCAGATGGCAGTCATGATAGATCCCTTTTTTTGAGCACCCCATAGCTTCAGTAATAGTGCCAGGTCTTGGGGCCTCCCCTTGAGCTGGATCCCACTTTGAATAAGATTCTTCTAGTATGTAATCCTATCAAATAGCTTCTTTGGATTATAGTGAATTGCTGACTCTAATATATGAGTAGCATTAAGGTCATCAGGATTCTAAGAGCTTCCAGTATTAACCATGCTATGTATGACTTTCAGATCTTTTATTATAATACAGTTGCTGGACCTTCTTTTCCTCAGGCTCCGCTCCATTTCCATCTCTGCAGTTCTTTCAGATAGGAACAAATATGGGTCAGGGTTGTGACTGTGGGGCCCACCCCCCTCTTTGCCTATCTTCCTGCTGGAGTTGGCTCTACAAATTTCCTCTCTCTAATGTAGGGCATTTCATGTAAGGTTCCTCTCTTTGAGTCTTGAGAGTCTTTTACCTCCCAGGTCTCTGGTACATTCTATACGGTCTTCCCAACCTCCTACCTCCTGAGGTTCCATGTTTCCATTCTTTATGCTGGCTCTCAGGGATTTCAGTCCGTTTCCCTCACCCAATACCCAATCATGTTCCCCTCTATGAATGGTACCAGCTGTTTGAATTTACATAAACTAATATATGATCAGATGCAATTACTGCTCTTGTCAAAATGGCACTTTGGCATTTACTTTGTTTTGGTTCCTAATCACTGAGACTGAATTACTAATATGTAATCCTATCAAATAGCTTCTTTGGATTATAGTGAATTGCTGACTCTAATATATGAGTAGCATTAAGGTCATTAGGATTCTAAGATCCTCCAGTTTTAACCATGCTATGCATGACTTTCAGATCTTTTATTATAATACAGTGTATATTAATTAATTCTCATACATCTTAGGTTTCAATTCAATATACATGTACATACTCATAATATATTACACTTGTTCATGCCCACACATTAATTTAAATGTTTATGAAATTTATTATTAGTTATTTCCATAAAGATAATAATTTACAATTATATACCCAAGTTTTAATATAATATTTTATATGTATTAGAAAGTAGTAATATGTTAGATGAAAAGTTTGAATATTGTAGTGGATTAACTATGAATAGGTACTATGTTTAGCTCTAAGTTAGTGGAACTGTTTAGAAAGTATTAGTAGCTGTGTCTTGTCAGGGGAGGTGTTTCTTTATGCATAGCCTTTGACATTACAAAACACTTACACAATTTTTAGTAAGCTACTTGCTTTTGTTCCAAATCATCATTGGATTCTTGCCTGCTTGCTTTCCTCACAGCTATTATGGTCATGGACTCTAATTCTCTCAGACCATAAGCCACAAAAAAAGATTTTCATCTATAAGTTGCCTTCATCTTAGACTGTTTTCATAGTAAGAGAAAAATGGCTAAGACAATAGTGAAATCATAACAATGTTTCTGTATTATAGGTAATTAATTATTTATAATTTATTTAAATATGAATAAAGATAAATGATGTTTACCTATGGAATAGCCATTATATTAAAATCAGTAAAAGTTATGATACCATTTAAAGAGAAAGTATAATTTTAACTTAAGTATGAATTATATAATATTAAAATTTTGTTTATAAATATGGAATTAAAATATAATTTAAAAATATATTAAAAATATATTAAAAATCTTAACAAATAGTCAAATAGCCATGACTAAATTTATTGTTCATTATTATATGTAATATGTGTAATCTAAGATGTTTTATATAAAATAGATGACTATATGGTAAGTAAAAAGTTATCAAGTATAATTATTAAGTTATATATTATATATATTACTATATCTATATTTTATATATTAGTATTACTTAGTTCCTGCACAAATAGTCATTGCAAATGATATGCACAATAACATAGAAATATGCACTTTATTTAAACTAAACTGAACCTAATTACAGGGAAATGAAAAATATTCTGGAAGAAATTATTATCACATTGGCTTTTTTGGGTAGAGTCTGGGACAATTAGGTATATCCTACAGCAGAAAGGAAAAGTCATAGGCCTCATACAGAATCCTCGTGGACATGAATAGTCTATGAAACAGAGTCTCTAAAAATGCAAGCCTGAAAATATTAATGACTACCCAATCTGTATCCTCCCCAATCACTAAGGCCACAAATTGTTGGGGTCCACCGCCCTCAGTAAACCCCCACATTCGCAGACTGTGGTTTCCTGGGAATGGTCTGTTGTTTTCTTTTGAACTTGACTTCTATCCTGACAACAGTGAGTGGAATCACCCCAAGGAACCACTTCTAGAGAGGTCCAAAGCACCCTTTGCCCATTACACTTCTTTCCCCCTACTTCTGGTCAGTGGGTTAGAAAAGAGGTTGAAGTGTTTAAGAACTTTAAACAAGTATGCTTTGAAAACAACAACAAAACAAACAAACAAACAACAACAACAACAACAACAACAAAACTAAGCCTACATTCCTCTTCAGATCATTGGCTTATGACCACCTAGTAAATCAGGGTCATATTTTATTGTTTCTAGGAAATGACAGTAGAGTTACTTTGGCATCAAATCTTTAATGACTGAAGCTTGGAACATTCTAGATCCAAAGTATTCTATATGTAGCTAAACTGACTTCCTGGAGTAAGTGTAATAAATTATAGTAGATAATTACTAATGCTTAGCATTATTAATGAATACTTTTTGGGATGCATAAGCTTAAATATCAATATTTATAGTGTGTGGTATCTTTATTAATTTACCCTGTTGACTCTTAGTCCACATGTGTAATATGTACTCTGTTCCCTTAGACATTCAAAGAACACAGTGTCAGCATGCTTCTGTAATGTTTTAAATCATTGTAAATCAAAATGTGGGAAACTATTCACAGCAATTGGGTACAAAGTGAACCCTGAACTATAATGAGCTTAAGGACTGTTTTATACAGCTATTATTTGAATAGATGGACAAGAACACTCTGCTCCTTTTAAGTGGCAAATGAATATTACAGAGAAGAACAGATTAGCCTGTTACAGCAGGCCAAAATAGCAAGAGTTAAATTAGTAGCTAAAGTAACATAAGCTCTGACTAATGCATTAAAGTCATTTACAAATAATGGCTATAAATGGATGCAAATCCTTTCACTCAGCACTACACACTCATAGGCAAACTACATCAAAGGAATATTTCATCTGTAAACTTTTGAAAGTTGACTGAAGAAAAACTTTTTACTCAAATACAAAAATAAGTGATTAAGAATGGTGGCGCACACCTTTAATCCCAGCACTCGGGAGGCAGAGGCAGGTGGATTTCTGGGTCAACCTGGTCTACAAAGTGAGTTCCAGAACAGCCAGCCAGGACTACAGAGAGAAACCCTGTCTCGAAAAACCAAAAAAAAAAAAAAAAAAAAAAAAAAAAAAAAAAAAAAAAAAAAAAAAAAAAAAAAAAAAAAAAAAAAAAAGAAAGAAACTATTTGCAAGCATGTTTATCTGTTACATGTAAGTGAGTATTTATGGTTACAGAAGCAGGTAATAGATTAATTGTAAGATAATGACTGAAAAGTTACTCAAAAGTGAATATTCCTCCTGGTTCTATATTCTTGTAATGGATGAGAAGGTCTGTGTTACCCTGGTTTTGCTTTCAATCATTGTGACAAAAATTCTCAAGATAAAACATTGCAAAGGTGAAAGGTTTATGGTAGTTCCCATTTCATCAATTTCATCCCTGATCACTAAAATAATTATTTAAGTCATTGCTGATTCAGGAGCTCATGAAGGAGAAAAGCTTCTCTCATCTTGAGGCAGGAGATGAGAACTGACAACATAATGAAATGAATCTTCATTGTGCCCTGCTTCTTTCTCTAAGCAAGTCCACCCATTACTGTTAGCATAATCTCTCAGAAGTGCCACAGGTAGCTTTGTGGAAATTTAAGATCAAGAACATAACATTCAGGTAAACATATTATTACATCGCATAGGCAAAATACCTATTTCCTCAATTATATAAAAGAAATTTAATTGAATTTAAATATTTTACTCTAATTATATTCAAAATTTATTAAACTCTGTAAAGAGTAAACTTACACTAGCTTTAATTCATATAAGACATATTAAAAACCTAATAATAATGTCCTTATACATTGTTAAAAAAAAACTTGAAGATGTACCGAAAAATTTTTTAATTAGTGATTTTTAATTTTTATCCTTTTGATTATTTATTTTTGAGAATATAATATAGATATAGCACTTTTCCCTTCCCTTTCCTCCATCCATACTATTCCATATACCCTCTGTGATCTGGTTCAAATTCATGGCTTCCTCATTTTTTAATTAATTTTTGTTATATTTTTATATGTATAGTTATACATACACACACACACGTGTGTGTGTGTGTGTGTGTGTGTGTGTGTGTGTGTGTGTGTGCTCTCTATACATTTAACTCAAATGTATTTTTGAGGAATGACCATTTGGTATTGGGTAAACCATTGATGTGCTCTTCCCTGGGGAAGACTCTTTCTCTCACTCTGAGCATTCTTTAGTTACCTACAGTTTTTGAATAGCATTGGTCCCTCATAGTAATCTTCCTTCCATTCACTTTGGCATTTCCAATATTGTCATTGCTGTTCAGTTCATGCACAAACAGCCGTGTTGATTAGGCTTTCTGTTTGTAACTTCTGACATTAATTTTCTAACTAATGAATGATTGTTTCATCTTTAACCCAATTTTTTTTTAACATTTCATTTAATTTTTCTGTTACTCTCTGTTTTTAATATCATCACATTTTAATAGGAGCCATTTTCATTGTCTAAACAAAATGATTGATGTATCAAGCTCTTATTGGTTTACAGTAATATGATGAGCAGAATCTCTGAGTGTGTAATTGACATGTGCACAGACACATCAACGACTTTTGTGTGTCAGCCCCATGGAAATGGCCAAGCATTCCAAGTTTAGTCTCATAGAAGTGGAAAAGACTTGTCCTTATCCTGTATCAATGCTATTAATAACTACAGAAAATATCAAGGGCAGTTTCTGCCTGTTGGATGAATAGCACATGAGAACACTGCCCTCCAGAGAAACCCCAGGGAGACTAGTAATCCCTACTCCCTTTGCTATACATTTAAAACATGGTATGGTGAGTTTCTGGATGAGATTGTAGGTGTTCTTTAATATGTTCTTTAATAAAGTGAGCACTTTATGAAATGGCTACTATAAAATAAATCAATTAAGAATTGGTAATGTAACTCTGTAAACAAGTATTTGCCTAGCTTTTGTTGTTCTTGAGATTAAATCCCTGCTAGCAGAAATAGTTAAATACATCTTATTTTTTAGTCTTTTAGTCTCTTACCTGATCCCTGATACCTTACTTTACATTACAATTACACTAGATGGGGAGAAAAGAATATCTTAATTTTTATAACAGAATGCTTATACGTTTCTAAAAGTGCTAAAAATCATTTATTGAAAAATAACATTACTTTTAGGTTAACCACATTTTAGAGACCACATGCCTTTTATTAGAATTTTGAGAACTACAGAACATAATCACTAAATGCATTTTATACTACTGTACTTAAGCTCTTTAATAATACATATCATCAGTGAAATAATTCTTTATTTAATATACACAAAATATTTACATATAAATTCAAAAAAGTAAATGTTTAAAAATATTTCTTTTGAATATATATAAATTAAATTTAAGTTTCCCAAGTGTGCTAGATTACTTCTTTCTAAAATGGAACTGCAACATTGGAGATGAAGGTTGATAGAGAATTCTGGATTTTGTTCCCGTTATCTGGAAAATTAGGACAAAAAAAGTTCTTCAAATCCTCTTGAAACTTGGAGCCTTGCTGTCGATATTCTGTTCAATCTACTTCTACTTCAAATCAGTCAAAGTGATATTTGAAACTTTAGTGCTATGACAGGCTTGAATGGAAATATATTATATAGAGATGATCTGCATCTACACACATATCACGTGGCTATAACATCTTAATTGCCGAGCTGGTTATATTTGTGGTGTTGTCATTTCTATGACCCATTACCTGCTTTCTTTTTTGTTGTTGTTTTTGTTTGTTTGTTTGTTTTTGTTCTTTTTTGTTTTTTCTTTTTTTTCCAATTTTTTATTAGATATTTTCTTAATTTACATTTCAAATGCTATTCTGAAAGTCCCCTCTCCCCTCCCTGCTCCCCTGTCCACCCACTCCCACTTCTTGGCCCTGGTGTTCCCCTGTATTGGGGCATATAAAGATGGCAGTACCAAGGGGCCCCTCTTCCCAATGATGGCCAACTAGGCCATCTTCTGCTACATATGGAGCTAGAGACACAAGTTCTGGGGGGTACTGGTTAGTTCATATTGTTGATCCTCTTCTAGGGTTGCAGACCCCTTCAGTTCCTGGGGTTCTATCTCTAGCTTCTCCATTGTGGGCCCTGTGTTCCATCTTATAAATGATTATGAGCATCCACTTCTGTACAAGACAGCTATAGGAAACACACCTTAGGGAAAAAGACAGATACTACCTTAGGGTTAAAGGCTGGAAAACAGTCTTCCAAGCAAATGGTCCGAAGAAAAAAGCTGGATTACCTGCTTTCTGTAGGTTAAAAATTGTCATTTACTTACTTATCCAAAAAGAGGGGGGAAAAAAGCTGAATTGTTGAGGGCACCGAAGGTCATACAAGGAAGGGTTGACTTCAATCTTGCCAAGGGCAACACTAAGATATGGACTGAGTGTAGCTCTGCTGTGGGTCCTCTCACAATGAGACAGCAGTGCAAGGTTTCCCATCATGCTATAACATTTTTTGTATGAGAAAGGAATGTGGCTTTTGTTAAATAAAGACCTGTCTGTCTGCTGAAGTGGGGGCAGAAAGAACTCTCAGAATGAGCAGGCAGATTGAGATGCAGACAGACATAGAAGGAAGACAAAAGGGAGACAGGATAGAGGTGGGAAGTAGGCCATGGGAAACAAAGGGAAGGATGCAATGGCAGAGAAGTTGGCTAACTGAGAAGTTGCCTAGCTGAGAGACTTCCAAGCAAAATGCCAACACCCTTATACTATATAGATATCTGTGTGTCTTTATTATTAAATATCAAGCAGGATTCCTGAAAATCCACAATAAGTTGATATCAAATGCAAAATAGTAGGTACTTAAAATTTCACTAGAAATTCATTTTCAAAGTAAATAATTTGGGCAGAAATGTGTATGATTTGTGATTAAGTGAGAATGCTCTGCTGTACCATCACAAGCACTGGCTCAGAACAGAGCAAGTGAAATCACTATAGAAAAAGGGAAATGAGAAAGATCCACCTCAGAATATTGCTAAGACAGTCATTTTTAGCGTTTAGTGAGAAACTAAGAATAGTAAGGACAACTTGAGCATTCCAATAAATAGTTTGCCGGGACAGAGTTCTACCATTTATACATTCTACTTCCATGTATGGGGAGGGAGATTGTGATAAAGGAGAATATTGAGAGGAATGAGACATAAATATCTTTAGGGTACTCAGAATAATATTACATTGACTAGCTATGTTTAATAGTAATAATTAAAAGATCATTACAGACAGTTTACTAAACCAATATTAAAAGAGAACTAAGGATGTATGCGAACTAAGTGGGAAAATTTTATAAATTATCTTTAAGGAATTCATTACAAGTGAGACTAAGTTTTGTTTTGTTTTCAAAAGTAGTAGTATATATGATAAAACATGACAGGACAATTTGGAAATAAAAGGTAATAAAATTTCTAAGTGATATGTGATCATTCTGTACAGTATGTGAAGTTAAAATAAATCAATTTTTACTCAATCTTCATTGTCTTCATAATAAATTTATTTATGCATTTTATATCTTAATTACAGCCCCATTCCTCCTCTCCATCCAGGCCCAGCCTTATAAATCCCTTCCCTTCTACTCCATCTCTATCTCCTCAGATTCACTTAGTCATTCTTCATTTCAATAATTATATTTCCTTACTTCCACTTGATCACAGAGGAGACACTATTCAATAGACTTCACTCTTTAATCAATGCAAGTCCTACTTGCATTTCAGGGCTAAAATAGAATCACAATATAAATACTTGTTTTTCAAATTACTATGCAAACTTCAAACTTGATAAATACCAATTTTTTTCTGTTCCAGTCTGCAACGATATATGCTTCATCCACATAAAATGGTTGGATCATGGCCAGTATTATCACATTTGTCTCTGGATCTTTTTTAGTTACTACCCATTGATGGTTTCATTGGAATGGAACCTGTTGAGACAAATAATCAGGAGAACCCTTAGTCTTAGCGAGAGGAAACCTGCTGTTATATGCTGCAGTTTCTTGTACTTGCTGAGTCCCATTGCAGTTTTTCTGTGGGCACATTTTACTTTCCAGTGTTATGTTTATGTTTAATATGTCACAGGCAATGAGTTATCAAATATGCCTCACTATGTCACTGGGATATCTATTAGATCACTCATTGAGTAATTTGAATTCTATTGTGTTCTAGTTACCCTTTTTCTAGAACAGACAACTAATTTTTATATTGTAGTGCATATCTGTTGTAGATAGGCTATGGGATATAGGTCTGAGTACTCCTGACAAGTTCACTTCTTAGTGCTGGATCCTCTCTTCCTCCATGCAGTCACTTTAAATGTTGTTACAGATTCTGTTTGTTCATATGAGAAACTGCCTAATTTTTTCGAAGGCCACATTTACACTAATACCTAATCACATAAAGAACCAGTCCAAAAAGAAAAGAATATAATAATTTGTCTTAAATACTCAAAAAATACTTGACAAAAAAATCCAATAATAGACCAAAAAGATTTTTCACTTTAATCAACTAGGCTTCATTTCAGAGATATAGAGATGTCTCACATTCATAAGTCAAGAAATAGAATCCACCATATAAACATGGTAAAAATAACTCTCTTTACTTGTAGTTACTCTGCTTAAAGAGAAATGCCATGAGCCATGTCCCAAGGTGACCCATTCCTTGTTTAAAGAAACTACCATTGTATGTTTCCAGGAACTGTTAGGCATGGTAGTATATTCTCTTAGTTCTAACGTTCTAGAATCTCAATAAGCCCTGTAATTTAGTTTCAAAAAATGTATGATTAGAGACTAAAACTCAAGCCCTGAAAGTCACTATGTTGTATGAATGAGCCTTTTGAAAAGAACTCAACATGAAGAATAAGCAGTAGGCAAGCCTCATACGGCTTTATGGAAAAAGTATAGAGTTCCTTCACCTCCATTTCTCTCTGGTTACCCATGCTCTCCTGTTCACATGTCATAGGCAGATTCACTCAGAATTCTAACGTTAGTGATTTAGTATTGCCTAGAACATTAGTTCTTAGAGCAGCATACATTTATACACAACAGTCATTTGTGAATTAGAACTTCAATATTGCCTTAGAGTTAATAAAAATAACCAACATCATGGAATACTAATGATAGATTATAAAACATAAGGATCAAGAAAAAAGTCATGTAATACAAAAACATCTTAAGTACATTATTTTAAAACTGTCAAAAGCAAGGCTCAAAGAGAATGGACTTAGACAGTGATTATACATGAATCTATTAACATATATAAAGTTATGTTCATTGGAAAAATGAGAACTGGCAGGTATGAAATGCTGAAAACACATCAAAAGGTCACATATTTATTTAGTGAAAGTCATTTCAGATGAATTAAGTTAAATAATCATAGATTTATAAAAGGTGGTATGCTTTTATAACAACCTATATCATATTCTAGTCATGTAAATTAAAATCCCTTTCTTCAGAATATATACATTTATAATATTTAATGATATGTGGATATTAAACCTTTGCCAGGTACTTTATGAATGAACAAACACAATTTAAATCTGAGCTAGAAAGAAATAACCAATAAAAAATGGGGCCTAGGAAGGACATTGACAGGACATGATATTTTTTAACAAGTCTTGAATATGAAATTTGTCATGTAGCATCACACACATTTCCTTTTGAGTATCTTTAGTCATATCCCTTGGCAAATGAGGCAAAAGTATTAAAGATAAGGGCTATTGACTGAACATTTGTATTCCAAATTTCATACATTGAAACTAAATCCTAATGTAATATCATTAAGAGATTAGACAGTGCTCTAGGTACTACACTCTCATAAACATGATTAGTGTCCTGATAAAATAGCTCTAAGGAGTTTGTTTGCCAATTTGATTATTGAATAGCAATAAAATGCATTTTCAAAAGAAAATTAGCCTGCACTCCAAAATTAAACCCATTACCTTGATCTTATATGTAACAGTCTCTATGACTGTAAGTACTAAATTTCTGCAATTTATTCCTTACTTGGTCTAAGGCATTTTCATATATTGTCAGCAATAGACATTTTCATTGATCAATTTGTATGTAATTTAGAAAATGTCCCGTGCAGATCCATTTATATTAACTACTCTGAGCTTTCATAGTTGGTACCTCAAACCAGCAGTGACAGGCAACTTTCTGAAACTTTTTCAGGCACTGGACATCGTGGCTTTCATCTTTGTTCATTGCTGTCTCATGGTGCTTGCTGCCCTCACTGTTCTCAATGTGGAATAATGGTTGTTCTCAGTGTCATCAGATTTTAGGGGTTTGGCTCTTAAACCAAGTACCTTAGTGGAGGAAGAAGTTATGAATTGTCAGAAGGAAGTTTTATTAGAGCTGATGCTGCAGCATAAGGGATTTTAACAGTTTAACCAGTTAGGCCAAGTGTGAGGCAAGTCTCAAAAGACTTGACCTGGAAAGCAAAGGAGCTCCTCCCACGGGAAGTCTGGGAACTCTTCAAGGGACTGAGAGTGAAGAAATTCAGTATGTGATGGCAGGCTTTCTAACAGAGAGACAATCTCACTCTTATATGGTTCCCTTTGTGTGTGCCAAATTGCAACACACTTGAGGCATTTGACTGTTAAACAGTATCCTCTCTGTCTCTGTCTCTGTCTCTGTCTCTGTGTCTGTGTCTCTGTCTCTGTCTCTGTCTCTGTCTCTGTCTCTGTCTCTCTCTCTCTCTCTCTCTCTCTCTGTGTGTGTGTGTGTGTGTGTGTGTGTGTGTGTGTGTGTGTGTGTGTGTGAAATTAAGCCAAGCTTGAGTCTTCAGGGAAAAAAAAATTAATTGAGAAAATGTTTCCATCAAATTGATTATAGACAAATCTTTGGGAAATTGTCTTTTCTTTTTATTGGATATTTCCTTTATTTACATTTCAAATGTTATCCTCTTTCCTCGTTGGTTTTCAATCTGGAAAGCTTCTATCCCATCCTTCCTCTCCCTGCTTCTATAAAGGTGCACATCCACCCATACACTCCCACATTACCTCCCTGGTAATCTCCTACACTGGGGCATAAAGCTTTCACAGGACCAAGGGACTCTCCTCCCATTTATGTCTGACAAGGCCATCCTCTGCTATATATGCAGCTGGAGCCAAGGGTCCCTCCATGTTCACTCTTGGTTGGTGGTTTAGTTTCTGGGAACTCTGGGGTGTCTGATTGGTTGATATTGTTGTTCTTCCCATGGGTTGAAAACCCTTTCAGCTCCTTCAGACCTTTCTCTAATTCCTCCATTTCTTGATTGTAAATTGATAAGGCACAGTTCAGTCTACTGGTGGAAGTACCATCGCTGACCAGGTGGTACTGGGTGACAAAGGAAACTCTTCAAGCCATATTGACAGAACCAGTGAGCAGCGTCTATCTGCATCGCGTGCTTCAGAATTTGCCTGCTGATTTTTGTTCCCGATGAATTCCTTGAAATCCTTCATTTGAAGAACTGTGTTCTAGAAGTTTGAGAGGAAATAGTTTCTTCCTCAAGTTGCTTTTAGCCATAGTTTTATAGAAACTAAGTCATAGACATATCTAATCATTTTAAAACAGCAGTAGTTGATTAATAAGTATATGCTTAAAGTCTAAGTATTTATGTGTTTTCTTCTTGCCTGTCTGTGTTCCTGAAATTTTTCTAGGAGGTTGACTATAAATTATGTTCATACTAAAAAAATCACACCATGGTCTTCTAGTTCAACCCTTATCATATTAGATTATAGTTCCATCTCAGGCAGCCCAGACAGTGCTAATATGACAATTACTGAAAAGGGAAAAAGTAAGGATAGAAAATGGTTCTCATTAATTCTTTGAGATGTAAGTTGTTAACCAGTAAAATCATGGAATTCAGTAGTTCTTGGACATTTGGACTCTCAACTAACAAACAAGCACAGACTTGGGCTCCTGTGTGTGCTACTCTTTTGCTAAGATCTTCACTTTCTTTTAGTCTTTGTATTTAAATTATAGCATCATCTCAAAAATAAAAGACATGTTTCCAAAAACGTGTGTTAAGTTTTTTTCTTTCATCAATCCCAACTTCAGTTGAACTGTCTCTTGCTGAACATCTTTTCTATGGCAGCTGAAAAATGCCTGCTTTACCTGAGAAATGTCCTGTGGCAAGAACTGATATCCACAACTAACACCAGCTGTGATCATAGGAGGCTACATACATGGGCAACAAGTTAGGCTTGTGTATGCCCAGTACATAAGAGTAAGAAAGCTCATGTCTAGACCAGAGTGAGCTCATTCAAGCAGTTACAGTAGACCAGGCCTGGGGTGCCACAAATTGCCACATCAAAGTGTATGCCTTTCTGTGCACCTTCCTGGAGTTTGTAACTATTTAGAAAATGAAAGTCCTCCTCCTGAGAATGGTCAGGCCCTTGTACTTGGTCTCCATATTGTCTGAGTGACTTGATATTTGGGGGTTACTGATAGTTGTCTGAGTGACTTGATATTTGGGGGTTACTGATGTATTGCAGCAATTCAACAGCTCTTTAAGTGTTCAGAGTTATGCTTTAAAAAAATCAGCTCCTTACTCCTGCTGAAAACCAAGCTGGTTTCCTTTCTAATACCACATATCTCCTTCACCTAGAAACTAGACATATTTACTTAATTAGGCAGATGCTGGATGGTGAGTTCAGGTGTGTGACCTTAGCACCTGTACTTCTCTGAGTTTTGGTCAAATTTAGAGGCACCACATCAGGTTTTTGATCTAGTAGAAAGAGAGAAGTAATGTGTAAATGAAGCATTTCTTGGGATAGCACAGAATCAATAGGAGTAAGGTGGAAAGGCTTTATCTTATTTCTTGAAACAAGAGTAAAGTTGACACTAAAGTTGACACTAATAATTAAGATATCACAAAACAGATTTTAGTTCCTCATGGTGTCTTTGATTTCCTGATTTCAATTGATAATCTTTGAGTGTTCTTTGGAGAAAAGTTTGCAACTAAATGGAATCTGTAATGGTTATGACAGTCAGGTATGAAGAAGACACATTAGTTTTGAATTTGGTTCTTAGTTGTAAGGGAATCCAAAATCCTTTCTTGGCCTCTTTGAGCATTTAGGCATGTTTACTCTCTCTCTCTCTCTCTCTCTCTCTCTCTCTCTCTCTCTCTCTCTCTCTCTCTCACACACACACACACACACACACACATATGTATATATATATTAGAATAATAATTTTAGAAAGAGATGTGTATGGGGTGAAGGCATTGTGGATGCTGGCTAAAGAACCTATTTCTGAGGGAAATACATTTTTTTTTTGGATCCCAGAAAACTTGTAATCTAAACACAAGACCCTTCAAATTGTTTCTAGTGAACATGGTTCATCACAGTATATCCAGACCTTTGTTCAAATTCCCTTCCTCAGAACACAAATCAATATGAATTATAAGGTTGGAACTTGAAAAATATCTGGGCACAGAGCAAAATATTGAGTTTAAGAGTGAAAAACACAGCCGGTTGTGGTGATGCACACCTTTAATCCCAACACTCAGGAGGCAGAGGCAAGAGGATTTCTGAGTTCAAGGACAGCCTGGTCTACAGAGTGAGTTCCAGGTCAGCCAGGGCTATACAGAGAAACCCTGTCTCAACAAACAAACAAACAAACAAACAAACAAGCAAACAAACATAGTGAAAACACTAATACAATTTATAGATAGTGACAAGAATACTGAATTTAAATTCTCCATCTAAGGGATGAATTAAAATATTTCAAAATATGGTGGTTTAAGTACAAATGGCATGTATATTGGAATATTTTGTTCACATTCAGGGGAAGTTTTGGGGAAGGACTCAGAATTGTAGGTATGACCTCATGAATGATATATTTCACTGCTGGTGGCTTTGAGACTTTAAAAGCTCATGTCAGTTCCAGTTTTATTTTTTCTAACGGTCTACAATTTGTAGATCATGTTAGCTCTGTGTTGTAGTACCATGCCTGCTAGTCTGCTGCTATGTTTACATGATGATCATGAACTCACCCTCTGAATCTGTAAGTAAGGTCTCTGTAAATGCTTTGTGTGATATTTTGGTCATACTGCCTCTGTATAACAAAAGAACAGCAACTAAGACAGAAAGGATGGTTCAAATGCTTATTTTGCATACCATCAAACATGTTTTATATAACAGTATTGTATTTGTAATTTAAAACACTTATGGATGGCACAGTCCTTCCTGTACATTTTACACAATACTAATATGACTATTGATTTTGAATCTTGTTAAGCATTCTTAAATTTACTATCTATGTTTTTGATATTGTTGAATGAAACTTAAGTACAATTCAATATATAATGCTGTTTGTAGCATATTACAACAAATAGAATTCCCTGAAACAGAGACTCCATGTGCTTTGTTTCAATTGAGTTAGAGATGTAGCTACTTTAACTTAATTTTTTAAAAATGGGAATAGTTTGAAAACCTGTTATGCTGTCTATGAGGAATAAATAATGTTTATTATGCCCTGTACACTTTACTATTTATTTTCTCTTGTGTGTATATATCATGCATATGCATACATGCTCAGATATGTTTACATCCTTTGGGACTCTATTTTCCATTCTGTATTTTTCTTCAGCATTTTCTTGATAATCTTTTAAAATATTAACAGTTGCTGAATTGTTTAATCTAAGATATTTAATTATTTCTACTTGGTTAGTTTCTGCTTGCCTTACTAGAAACATATATTAAAATATTTATTATCCCCATTTCTTTCTATTTTTCTTCTTAATTTAACTCTGTGCTTCATCCATGGTAGGTATCACTCTAACAGTGAGATATGTCATATGTTAATCTTTTTGAAGCCTTAATGATTGATAAAACAGTTAATAGGAAGCTGCTGTTTAGGAATGGGGACACTGCTCTATCAATATAGGGGTGCTGCATAAACATAAAAATCTTACCTGTATCTTCATAACCCTGTGTAAAAGCCTTGTTTATGGCACAAATCTATAGCCTCAAAGCAAGACTGTTAGAGACATTGAGAGCATTGCGCTCATCAGCCAATAAGGTTATTCAAATGCTTCTAGATAGTTCAAGGAAAATTACCATATTAAAAAAATATATAAGGCATAGTGGTCACTCAAGAAATAACCTGATATTGACCTCTGGTGTCAAAATGAATCACATACATATATATGTGCAGGTACACCAGTATGTCACACATATGAGTATACAAACATGCACATATTTCACACAATATCCATATCTACACAATGAGAGTGATAAAGAGATAGGTAGGCAGAGAGACAGAAACAGCGACATATAGAATAGCTGTTTATTTAATTAAATACAGTGAACTGCTCACTCGAAACAATATCTAAGAAGATGATGACTTTAAAGTAATGAAATATTGTTGATAAATTATTTCAGAGACATACATTGAGTCAAATAACTGAAAAAAGCAGAATATATTAAAAGTATTAAACTATACTATGAAGTATTTACTACACACAGTTTTCTAAATTATCTCAAAGATAAATTTATAATTATATCCTAAAATCTCATTTTATAGCAGATTTAATTATGATTAATTTGCTTTTTTGATCACAACCAAGCAATATTTTTATCTGTGAAGCCATCAGAAAACAGGCCATAATACTGCACATTATTTTTATATAACAGATTGTTATTTACTTTTGACTTTTTAACTTTAAAACATATTTGTTGTTAAAATATTTTTGTAGTATTGTTATGGGAATGTGGCATGTGTAAGTGCCTGGACACACATTATCGTACGCATGTATACACTGTGAGAATGCCTACAGAGGACAGTGCTTTTCTTCCATCATGGGTTTCTGAGGATGAACTTACCCTCTCATAATTTATTGTCATTTCCTTATATCTGAAGAGCCATGTGTAGCCTGATTGTGATGGCCTTAAAGTTAGATTAAAGACATAAAACATTTACTCAAACAAGAGACATTGTTCTTCCATCGTGTGAGTTGCACTGTCTCATTTGTTGTATAGGATATTTGATGTGCAGAAGGTTTCATTCTGATGATGAACCCATATTTACTTAATCCTGGTATTGTTATCAGTGCTTTGGGTATAACATCTGAAATTCATTGTCAACTATGCCAACTTAATAGTGCTTGGCTGCAGCACACTCCTTTTATACTCACATTTCCAAATCATTTCTATAGTAATCTAATGTATGAAATAAGATGTTTATAATCTGAGAAGATTGCTTTACTTTTCACTTGTGCTGAGAAAAATAATGAAACGTGTAAGAGCGGACTACATCTAGGCAGGGGCACATGGACTTGTTGTTTAAAGCAGAATAAGAATTTTGTTTTTTGTCCTGCCCAGGACAGGTGATTTATTGAGGGATCTTCAGTCTTTATGTATCTCCATCCATGGTTGTATTAAAATTTGATATAATAAATTCTGGACTCACTATCATTTCACTAGTAATCAACTATATGGGATGTATTATTTGTAATCTGGGAAGATTGTTTACTTTTAATTGATTTTTGTTGAGAAATAAATCTTATGTCCAGGCATAAATAGATAGATGTTCAGGCAGGAGATC
Organism: Mus minutoides; assembly: GCA_902729485.2. Lineage (NCBI taxonomy): Eukaryota > Metazoa > Chordata > Mammalia > Rodentia > Muridae > Mus > Mus minutoides. The sequence goes on along the minus strand of LR753693.1, from coordinate 29,524 downwards.
ATTGGGCTAGTATCATTGTGAACATCATGTGACTCAGTATCCCTTTTAGGGTAAGTGATTTATTAAGTTAACATCTTTCTCTATGCTTCTCTGTCCTAAGTTTGCTTCATAACTTGATTTTATGATTATGGAAACACTTTCTCATAGGAGGTGTCCTACAAACCAAGAGAAGCAAATGAGAGAAAACTAAGGACTTAGTTTTTTTAGTTATTTTCTGATAGATAACTGATTGATATTTATGATTTTTCTCTGACTTTAGACAAATAGTGAATATAAAATATATGAAGTAATTATGCTATTTTTGAAAGAATTGCAATATATACTTATACAATGATTTATTTTTAAGTATTTTCCAATTTCTACTATAATTTTCTTCTTGATTAATGGTTGATGCAATAATGCTGACTGTGTATTTATTATGATATTGTTAACACTAAATTATGGGAAAGAGTGTGTTTAATCATTTATAAACTAATAATTTAGTGAGTTTTTCGATGTTCTTTACATGTTCTATAGCTGTTCTAGTCTGAGTTTTATTAAGATAGCAAATATTTTTTTTTAATGTTGCATACTTCTGTTCTTTTTTATTATATAACTACTTTAAGGGATCACTAAAGGATCTCATATTATTTATGTTGATGGACATTTTATGACTACTAGTAAGATTAGAGATTTTATTAATAGCTGCATTTTCTTCTGTAATATATATATATATATATATATATATATATATATATATACATTATTATTGACTTAATTATTTACAAATATGTATCCTTTTGTCCTTGAAGGCTAGGTTTGAACTATTTTATTTTCACTTATATAATGCAAGATTACATCAGGTATGAGATATTATAGTAAACAAATATTACTGTCTTTCTGAGTCACACATACACTTCTTGTAACATCCCGTTTCTAGCAGACACCTGGTTAATGTTAAAGAATTCTTATGATTTTCCAGTTTCTTTTTTCACTTCACAGCTGGACACACAGATTGAATTCCCAGAGTCCAGTGATAGTAGCAGGAGCAGAGATCAACAGTTTACAGGGAAGTAAATTAAAATGTATGAGGAAATTGGCTGTGGGGTCCTAGCCTTTCAGGATTTCCTATTAACTATCCTCCTGTGTGGGAGTCCGAGGCTTCGCCTCTCTGCTCCTATTGTTTGAGACACTATGAAAAACAATTCATGATTTCATGAAATTTGACAATGGCCTTCAAGGTTAATGTCAACTTCATGGTTTATTTTATATCTTATCTGTGGTATAGCTTTCTTTGAGTTTTTGGTTTTCAAATGCCATATATATAAATTTATAAGGAAATCTGAGATAGGTTTCAGGGTTTAATTTAGCCTTCATATATGTTTTATAAAGCACCTAAGATAATACTGGTAGAAAAAAAAATTGGCTTATAAACAGTGGAATAATTTCCTGTAATTAGAGCCCATCCTTCTATTTATATATACAACTACTCATCATGCCAAAGTAAAACTGAACTGCTTTTATTTTTTTTTATTTTTTTGAAAAAAATACTTTATGGATATTCAAAATCCTTTAAATATATTGAAATGACTGGTAATATTGATATATTTCTGGATTTTTTGTAAATACTATTACAGTGTCTACAATCCAAATACATGTAAAATTAATAAAGTTTTGACATTCCTTAGAGACATAGTCTCACAAAAAACTATATATTTCTCTCTGTATTTCAATGATTTGGTCAAATCTTCAATGAACATTGAGTTTTAAGTGCAGGAGTATGTTGCAGGTGCGTCAGTTGGACTTGGCCTCCCAGTAGTGAATCATTCACTGTACATTGTAAATGGTTCTAATTTTCTGTAATTGTCTCTATTGCCTTCTGCAAAGAGTAGTTTCCTTGAAAAGGAGTAAGAAAAACATGGATGACTGAAGATGAGCTGAACAAATATAATACTAATATGCATGCTAAGGGGAAAAGTTAAAAGATCATAAGCATTGTTTAAAAAAATAAAATAAAAAAGGTCTGCAATCCTATAGGAGGAACAACAATTTGAACTAACCAGAACCCCCAGAGCTCGAGTCTCTAGCTGCATATGTAGCAGGAGATGGCCTATTCCTAGTCGGCCATCATTGGGAAGAGATGCCCTTTGGTATTGGAAACTTTATCTGCCCCAATACAGGGGTAGGCAAGGGCCAAGAAGTGGGAGTGGGTACGTAGGGGATAAGGGTGGGGGAAGGGTATAGGGAACTTCGGGATAGCATTTGAAATGTAAATTAACTAAATATCTAATAAAAAATTTCAATGGCAAAAAGGGGGGGTGTAATAACTAAGGAATCAAAAGAGATGAGGATAAAGTCTACCCTACGAAAGAGTAATCCTGATGTTCATCCAATACTAAACAGTTATATATTTCTAAATACACACACACATACATATGATATAAATATATCAATAACAATAAAAATTATATCACAAGTTTAAAAGAGAGAAAAAATAAATAAATGGGAGGACTTTGAGGGAGAAAAGTTGATGGGGATTAGGTCATTAGTGTACTGTAAAATAAAGCAGAGTATTAGAAAAAGAAACCACACATGAACTAAATAGGCAATTACTATATTAGAACTTCAGCTTTTTCTGAAATCTACTTTTTCTAGGAATTTATTTTAGTGTAACCAACACAATACACAGTAATTTAAAATTTCATGTTGTAGAGGAACTTTAATATAGCAACTTGGGTATTCTTGCTGGAAAACAAACACTTACAGCCAAACAATGTAGGTAAGTTTAATTTGTAGAAGGAAGCAGTTCAGTTTGAAAGTGACATATATTTGTGTGGTTGACAAAGTAATGAATCAGAGAAAGATTTAACAGAATGAGTCAGAAATAGGAAATGCCCAACTTTTAGGAGAAATGACAGGAAAAAATATGTCTACTTAAGGGTAATGTGGGGGACAACATGGTCCTGTCTGTAAGCATAACAGAATATCATTAACAGTTTTAGATACTGATGCTTGTCCATGGGGTGTGTCTCAAGTTTAGCCAGTTGTTGGTTTGATATTCCTGCAGTCTCTGCTCTAACCCCTATGCTTGCATTTCTTGCAGACAGGATAAATTTGGATTTGTGAGTTTTGTGGATGGGTTGATATATCTGTCACTCCACCGGGGTTCTTCCCTGGCTACAGGAGGTGGCCTCTTCAGGTTACTTTTCTCTAAAGAAGTCACAACTAAAGTCACCCCTATTGATTCTCAGGTGTCTTCCTTATCCCAGGTCTCTCTTGTCCGAGACTCTGCCACCCCCCAACCACACACACACACACACACACACACACACACACACACACACACACACACACACACATACTTCTCAGCCCTGTCAGTTGAAGATTTCCGTTTATTTTCATGGCATTCTATCTATTTCTCCTGTCCTTCCCATACCTGATTCTGAACCACACATTCCTGTCCCCCATCTCCTGTTCCCAATTACTTTTATCCCTCAATCTGCATCTTTGAACTACTTTGTCCTCCTTCTGAGTGAGATTCTAATCACCTCACCCAGGCCTTCCTTCTTGTTTAGCTTCTTTGAGTCTGTAGAGTGTACAACAGTGCCTACATTTTAGGGCTAATAGCCACTCATCAGTGAATACACACCATACATATCCTTTTGGATTACCTCACTCACCATGATATTCTCAAGGTCCATCCATTTGCCTGTAAAATTCATGATGTCCTTGATTTTTAATAGCTGAGTAGTATTCCATTTATTACATTGTAGATTGCTACATTTTCTTTTTGTTTGTTTGTTTGTTGTTTCTGAAAACTCTTTATTTTTAAATTAGCATACAAAAGAATGGGTTTCATGATACAGTTTTCAGTCATATGTCATCCCTCTTTGCTTATATTGTCCACAAGTTCATATTTAAACCTTCAGGTAACTTGACATTATTCAAGTCTTAGGTCACATCCTACCTCACTAGAAAGAGCTTCTTGAATATCCCTCAAATAGGACCACATGGTGACCACTCTTTTGTATACATCATTGTTGGCATGCTACTTATTCATTCTTCAGTTTAAGGACATCTAGATTGTTTCCAGTTTGTGGTTATTTTGAATAAAGCTCCTCTAACATAGTTGAGCAAGTGTTTCCATGGGATGTTGGAGCATCTGTTGAGTATATGCCCTGGAGTGATATAGGTGAATCTTGAGGTAGAATTTTGCCAAGTTTTCCAAGAAACAGCCAAATTGATTTCCAAAGTGGTTGCTCAAGTTTTCACCCCCACCAGCAATGAAGCAGTATTCCTCTTGCTCCACATCCTTACCACCAGATGCTATTCTTGAACTTTTTATTATTATTATTTTAGCCATTCTGATTGGTATAATTAAAACCTCAGAGTTGTTTTGATTTGTATATCCCTCATAACTAAGGACACTGAACATTTCTTTAATTTCTTTCTGGCCATTCAAGATTCCTCTCTTGAGAATTCTCTGTTTACTTCTCTACCCATTTTCTTAATTGGGCTATTTGGGTTGTTGGTACACAACTTATTGAGTTCTTTGTAAATTTTGGAACAGATTAGCCCTCTGTCAGATGTAGGGTTGGTGAAGATTCTGTCCCAATCTTTATGTTGATGCAGATTTTCCCTATTGACAGTGTCCTTTGCAGTTTCATGAGATCGATAAAATAAAAACCAACACATTGGAATCATATAAATAAAATAAACAATAGAAAAAGAGCCCAAGAGAAGACACAAGGGTCAGAGACTCACTTATTCACACTCTGGGGGATTCCATAAAAACAATAAACTGAGAGCCATAGTATAAACTCCAAGGATTTGATGCAGACTGGTGTAGGCCAAATACCTGCCACTTTAGTCTCTGTCAGTTTACATGACATTTGTCTATGTTGATTTAGAAGGACCTGTTACCTTGGTTTCTTCCATCCTCTCTGGTTCTCAAATTCTTTTCTACATACCTTCTTTGAGTGTTCTCCAAGCTGTGAGGGGAGGTATTTGATGGAGATATCCTATTTAGGGCTGAGTGTCCTGGGGTCTGTCACATTCTACCTAATGTCTGTCTATGGGTCTCCATGTTTGGAACCAGCTGCCTCTAGACAAACCTACTCTGATACAATTGTGCAAGTCACTCATCTATGACTATAGATAAATGTCCTTAGGAATCATGTTACTACTCCTGATTTTTTTCCCCTTTTGGAAAACATTAGTATTTGGTTTTCACCTAGGTGCCAGGGCTATGTGGTCTCAGCTTCTTTGCCAGTCACAAAGTTCTCAGGATGGGTTCTTAGATTGCATTTACTATAATAGGGTTCCCTATAACTCCTCAAATCAACCTTAATTTCAGGTCTCTCCCATTTATTCTCTTCATTATCTTCCTCACTTGACTGTCCTGATGGAGCATTACTCTATGTGCAACTATCTATTCTGTTTCTTTAACTATAAGATCAATCTGTACTCTAGTCCCTTTTTCTATGCTTATTCTCTTTGGTCCTATGTTTTATAGTTTGTTTATCATTGACTTAACAGCTAATGTCTACATAAATGCAAATGAATATCATATGTCTGTAAGGATATGGGCTAATTCTTGCTGGATTATGTTTTTTGTTTTTTTGTTTGTTTTTTTCTTCCTGGTCATATCTATTTACCTGAGAATTTTATTAAATATGTGAGTAAAACTCAATTGTGTAAATGTAGCACAGTTCTTTTAATCCATTCTTCTGTTGGCATATATCTAGATGTCTCCAAATTCCTGGAAATTGTTAATAGAGTATCAGTGAACATTGATGAGTCTCTTTTCCATAGGATGAAGCATCCTTTGAGTATTTGTCCAGGAGTGGTATTGGTTGATCTTAAGACAGGTATATTGATTGACATCTTCCTGAGGACCTGCCAAACTGTTTCTCATAGTGGCTGTAAAAGTTTGTATTCCTATTGGCAATGGATGACTTTCCCCACCTACACACACTCTGGAGCAGGTACTATCACTAGTTTTATTGATTTTAGATGTTTCAAGGATGAAATTTCAAAGTAGCTTTGATGGTTAAGCTTGCTTAATACATCTTTATTTTTCTCAGCCATTTGATATGTATCTTTTGAAAATTCTGTTTACATCTGTAACCAGTTATTTCATTTGGTTGTTTATTGATATCTATTTTTCTTCATTTCTTTAATATTTTGGATATAAGCCTTTTTATCAAATATGTTGCTGATAAAAGACTTTTCTTTTGCTCTTTCTACCCTTTTCTCCCCCCCCCACCCCAATTTTGATTTTTTTTTCAAGTCCAAATAGTGGTTCTTTCTAAAATACAGTATTTTAAAACCAGAAGCCTTTCTATCTGGCCCCTTGTTCTCTGAAATAATGACTCTGAAACTTCTTATATATGAATGAATGCCTAGGCCAATTCCCTTAGCTTGTTTCTACTAGGTCATAATTCAATTACTCCTCTTAAACTAGTCTAAAGAATGCCATGTGGCTAGTTACTTCTCCATCAGTTTCATACTACTGTTTACTTCAGAGTTCAGTTCAAAGCCTTCCTTCATCTGACTCTATTCCAGAATTCCTCCCTCTGTACTCGAACTTGACCTCCCAATATCCTGCCTCAGCTAATAAGCCAACACCATTTTATTGAGAGTTGATGCTTCTATACATCACCAAGGAATTTTCCCCACAGTGTTCTTTGCTAAGCAGAAGATGTTCAGTTTATAGGGATTGCATTGAATATGTAGAGTTTGATAGAGTGGCCATTTTTACTACATTGAACCTGTCAGTCCATGAACTTTGGCAATCTTTCCATCTTATAATATTGCCTTTAATTACTTCCTTCACTATCATAAAGTTTTTATCATATTAGTTTTTCACTGGCTTCTTTAGAGTTATTGCAGTATATTTTAATTTGATGCTATTAGAAAATAAACTATTTTTCCCTCAGTCCATTTGTTATTTGTACATAGGAATGCCACTGATTGGAATACTATACTAACTGGGGAAAGAATATAAAACCCTGTCTAGTGGTTATTTTAAGTAGAACTGATTTGTTTCTTACAATTTAAATGTCTATGGGCTTGCTCTAAACTGACCTTACCATGTTATGGTATGTCTCATAAATCCTTATATTTTTGCAGAACATTTATAATGAATGGGTTATTAGAATTTATCAAAAACCTTTTATAAATCTAATGAGATAGCTGATCTTATGTTTTTTGTCCTGTCAGATAGTTTATAGGATAGTTTAAATTTATCAATTTGTGAATGTTGGCTTATCTCTGAATTTCTGGGATGAAGTGTACTATATTGTGAAGAAAAAATAAATTTTGTTCTCTTGTGTTAAAATAACTTTTTAATTAGATATTTTCTTCATTTACATTTCAAACGCTATTCCCTTTCTTAGTTTCTACTCTGAAAATTCCCTAGACCCTCTCCTTCCACCTGCTCCCCAACCCACCCATTCCCACTTCTTAGTCCTGGCATTCCCCTATAGGGCATATAATATTTGCAAGACTAAGAGCCTTTCCTTCCATTGATGGCCAACTAGGCCATCCTCTGCTACATATGCAGCTAGAGACACGAGCTCTGGGAGTACTGGTTAGTTGATATTATTGTTCCTCCTATAGGGCTGCAGACTCCTTCAGATCCTTAGGTACATTCTCTAGCTCCTTCACTGGGGAATCTGGGTTCCATCCAATAGAGCATCCACTTCTGCATTTTTCAGGCTCTGGCATAGCCTCAGAGGAGACAGCTATATCAGGGTCTTGTCACAAAATCTAATTGGCATCTATAGTAGTATCTGGGTTTGCAGGTTATTTATGGGATGGATCCCCGGGTGGGGCCGTCTCAGGATGGTCCTACCCTCAGTTTCAGCTCTGAATTTCATCTCTTTAACTCCTTCCATGAGTCTGTATTCCCTACTCTAAGAAGGAAAGAAGTATCAACACTTTGCTCTTCCTTTTTCTTGAGTTTCATCTGTTTTGCAAATTGTATCTTGAGTATTATAAGTTTCTGGGCTAATATCCACTTATCAGTGAGTGCATATCATGTGTGTTCTTTTGTGATTGGGTTACCTCACTCAGGATGATATCCTCCAGATCCATCCATTTGCCTAAGAAATTCATAAATTCATTCTTTTCAATAGCTGAGTAGTACTCCATTGTGTAAATGTACCATATTTTCTGTATCCATTCCTTTGTTAAGGGACATCTGGGTTCTTTACAGCTTCTGGCAAATTTAAATAAGGCAGCTATGAACATGGTGGAGCATGTGTCTTTATTACAAGTTGGAATATCATCTGCATATATGTCTAGGAGTAGTATTGCTGGATCTTCTGGTAGTACTATGAACAATGTTCTAAGGAACCACCAAACTGATGTCCAGAGTGGTTGTAAAAGCTTTCATTCGCACTAACAATGGAAGAGAGTTCCTCTTTCTCCACATCCTTGCCAGAATTTGCTGTCACCTGAATTTTTGATCTTAGCCATTCAGATTGGTGTGAGGTGGAATCTCAGTGTTGTTTTGATTTGTATTTCTCTGTTGACTAAGGATGTTGAACATTTTTGCAGGTGTTTCTCAGCCATCCGGTATTCCTCAGTTGAGAATTCTTTGTTTAGCTCTCTACCTCATTTTGTAATAGGGCTATTTGATTTTCTGGAGTCCAACTTCTTGAGTATATATATAGGATATTAGTCCCCTATTATATTTAGGATTGGTAAAGATCCTTTCCCAATCTGTTGGTGAGGTTTTTGTTTTATTGACAGTATCCTTTGCCTTACAGAAGCTTTGCAATTTTTTGAGGTTCCAGTTGTTAATTATTGAATTTATAGAACAAGCCATTGCTGTTCTGTTCAGGATTTCCCTCCTATACCCAAATCTTGGATGTTTTCCACTACTTCTCTATAAGTTTCACTGTCTCTGGTTTTATGTGGAGCTCCATGATCCACTTAGACTTGAGCTGTACAAGGAGATTAAAATGGATCAATTCACAGTCTTCTACATGATAACCACCAGTTTAGCCAGCACCATTTGTTGAAAATGCTATCTTTTTTATCCACTGGATAATTTTAGCTCCCTTGTCAAAGATCAAGAGACCATAAGTTTTCAGGTTCATTTCTGGGTTTTCAATTCTATTCCATTGGTCTATCTGTATGTCGCTGTACCAGTACCATGCAGTTTTTATCACAATGGCTCTTTAGTACAGCTTGAGTTCAGGCATGGTGATATCACCAGAGGTTCTTTATTGCTGGGAATAGTTTTGGCTATCCTAGGTTTTGTGTTATTCCAGATAAATTTGAAAATTGCCCTCTTTAACTGGGTAAAGAATTGAGTTGGTATTTTGATGGGGATTGCATTGGATCTGTAGATTGCTTTCACCAAGATAGCCATTTTGACTATATTAATCCTGCCAATCCATGAACATGAGAGATCCTTCCATCTTGTAAGAAATTCTTTTATTTCTTTCTTCAGAGATTTAAAGTTCTTATCATACAGATCTTTTACTTCCTTAGTTAGAGTCACACTAAGGTTATTTTTTGTATTATTTGTGACTATTGTGAAGGGTGTTGATTTCCTAATTTCTTTTTCATCCTGTTTATCCTTTGTGTAAAGAAAGGCCATTGATTTGTTTGAGTTAATTTTATATATAGCTAATTCACTTAAGTTGATTATCAGGTTTAAGTATTCTCTGGTGGAATTTTTAGGGTCACTTATATATACTATCATATCATCTGCAAATAGTGATATATTGACTTCTTCCTTTCTAATTTGGATCCATTCGATCTCCTTTTGTTGTCTAATTGCTATGGCTAGGACTTTAAGTACTATATTGAATAGGTAAGGAGAAAGTGGTCAGCCTTGTCTATTCTCTGATTTTAATGGGATTGCTTCAGTTTTATGTCCCTTTAGTTTGATGTTGACTACTGGATTTTTGTATATTGATTTTATGATGTTTAGGTATGGGACTTGAATTCCTGATATTTCCAAGACTTTTTATCATGAATGGATGTTGGATTTTGTCAAATGCTCTCTCAGCATCTAATGAGATGATCATGTTGATTTTGTATTTGAGTTTGTTTTTATAGTGGATTAGGTTGATGGATTTTCATATATTAAGCATCCCTGCATCCCTGGGATGAGCCTAATTGATCATAATGGATGATCATTTTGATGCGTTATTAAATTCTGTGAGAATTTTATTGCGTATTTTTGCACTGATATTCATAAGGGAATTTGGTCTAATTTTTTCTTTTTTTTGTTGGGTCTTTATGTGGTTTAGGTTTCAGAGTAATTGTGGCTTCATAGAATGAATTGGATAGACTACTTTCTGGTTTTTTTTTTTTTTTTTTTTTTTTTTTTTTTTTTTTTTTTTTTTTTTTTTTTTTTTTTTTTTTTTTTTTTTTTTTTTTTTTTTTTTTTTTTNAAGGTATGATAGAACTCTGCACTAAACCCTTCTGGGCCTAGAAATTGTATTGGTTGGGAGGTTATTAATGACTGCTTTTATTTTTTTTAGGGGATATGGGCCTGTTTAGATCATTAATCTGATACTGATTTAACTTTGGTACCTGGTATCTGTCTAGAAAATTGTCCATTTCATCAAGATTTTCCAGTCTTGTTGAGTATAGGCTTTTGTAGTAGGATCTGATGATGTTTTGGATTTCCTCAGCTTCTGCAGTTATGTCTCCCTTTTTATTTTTGATTTTGTTAATTAGGAATTAGGATATTGTCCCTGTGCCCTTTTGTTAGTCTGGCTAAGTGTAGTGTCCCTTCCCCCAACAGCATGGCTGATGCTAGACCAGCCTTGGAAAGCTGCACGTGGTGTGGCATCCGAAGTAGCCAGGTGTCCTGAGGTCTGCTCTTGTGTTTCTCCTGGGACCCCAGCTCCACCCAGCTCACCCAGGCTCTGCCCAGCTCACTGGCACACGAGGTGACATCCCACAATGCTTCAGGCTTCCCACCAGTGCACAGAACTGACTGGGGGTGCCCCCCCCCCCAGTGATTCAGGATCATTAAACAGTAGCTTTGAACAGCAACCCAGTCTTGGCAACCTTACTTTTCCCTCCCCAATCTCGTTTCATCCCTGGACCATTTGCCTGGGAAACCAGGTCTGTGAATGTGGGGGTTTACTGTGGGCGGTAGACCCCAACATTCTGGTGCCACAGACGTGGGCCTGGATGCGAATGGTGACACCCAGAGGGTGAGCTGACTTATGCGTGGAGCTCCATGGAAAAAGGCAGATCTAGGAAACAGCACGGTAAGTGCACCTAGTACAGCGCTAATTTTAAGAAGGTGTCACAGGTTGCTATTCTAAGGTGAATCATCATTGACCAGGTGTTGAATTCACTTAGGTTCAGTCAGCGAATATGGGACTAAGTAATTCTAGACCAGCAGTGGTCCAAAGCTTTCAAAGGCTTATTCTGGGGGAAAGGAATGGGGTTGGATGAACAGCTGCTAAAAAGTCTTTCAGTTAAGATAGGAATCTACTGCCCATGATTCAAAGTAGAAGGAAGCATAAATATAGAAACATGGGCGAGAGTTGGAGAAGTGCTGAGAGACGCCCAGGTGGAAAACCTCACCCTTTACCTTTGGGTGTTGGTTAAGGATGCAATTGAAAAGGACATCTCACAGATCTTAGATAATACCCAGGCAGAGCTCTGGGAATCTCTAATGAGATGTCCCCCAGATAGGAGGTTTTCAGAAGTGAATATGAAAGCTAAGAATTCAAAGGAATTTGCCTACAGTCAAAGGACTACATAGAGGGAGATAAGAATGGGTTTATCAATATAAAAGGGAAGAAAAGCAATTAAATCCAAGGAATGGATACCTTACAGGTCAAGAGAAATTCCAGGAGAAAAGGAAAATGAATTTTTGAAAAGTTCCCTGGGGACACCCGGGTGAACTCTCTCTGGAACTCTGAGAGGTTTTTCTGCTATCTTCATATGTTTGGTGCATCATTTGTCCACGTGGTGATTCATGTTTCCTGTTTTCTCATCTGAATGACTGGCTGTTGTGTGAATGACTGTCTGTTCCGTGTTTTGTTTCGAAAAAAGCAAAATGGTTACAAAAATCATGTCTACTGGTCTCTGATTTCTTAATTTTAGTATGAGCCTCCACAGAGGAGGCTAAGAAAGACAGCCATGTTTGCCTGGGAACTAGCAAGGCACCTGGCCTTGGGCCTTACACCAGAGGTAGGCGTGGTAAAATAAAATATTTTTTTATCGTCTTAGCCCTAGGGATGGGAGGCTGAGAGTTGGTTTTTCCTGGAAGAATTTTCCTAGAATGTTCTCTACAATTGGGTCAAAAAATTGGCTGAGTGTTCTTTATCTTGAAACTGTGACTAGAAAACGTAAAAGTCTTTGAATTGTCGAGTTTATGAGACAAGTTTGGCCACTTAACTTAGATTTCTGACCGGTCTTAAAGGTAAAAATACGCTCTGTAGGTATTGTTCATAAGATAAAGGCTTATAATTAATGGGTATGATCAAAGGATATAACAAGGGTTTTGAAAAGGTTAACCTTAAAATGTTTGCTCAGGATTAGAGCAGCCTTAAACAGCAGCACCTGGTATGGAGCAGCACAGAAGGCTAGGCCTCTAGGATACTTAATATTTTTAACTAGTGCTGAGATCGTTTCAAGCATGTGATATGAACAAGCCCAGAAAGGGTCTCAGAAATGCTTCTAATTGAAAACAATGTTTTATGTGGTTCTTATCCTAAAGGGTAGACTTTTGGAAATATGATTTAAGCTCAACATTAAAATGTGCATGGTCATGCATTCGTAAATTGACTGGGAAGCCTTGTGGCACTGAGAGAGGTTTAAAGTATTCAATTTTTGGTTTGAAGAAAAAAATGTTCTAAGATTAAATTCTGCTTTCTCAAGGTTGTAGACAGACGTTAATGTTACAAAAGAAACTTAAAGTTATGGTTAAAGGGTCCGCCAACGTTCCATTTGGCAGCAGCCTACAGTTTGATTACAAACTTAAGATTTTTAATTCACCCATAGATTGTTAATTAAGATCATTACAGGAGCAATTGAAATTGCCTTAGAATGGCTTCAATTCAAGGCTTGGGCAAGCCTCGTGGCGTTTCTTTGTCCTACAGACATCACCTTACCCCCTCCCTGCACTCTCCATGCCTCCAGGGCAAATTTCTCTGCATGTTTCATTTCTGAAATACCCAAAAGGCTATTAATTTTAAAGTTTAAACTTAAGAATTATGATTGGTCAAACAGACTGTAAGATTTGTAAGGACATTTCAGTCTGGCTTGCTTAATTTTTAAAGGGTTATTATTGATTAAAAGGTTTGTTTTTTCTTTACACCCTGGCAAATATAAAGGATTGCTAGTGATCCAGAAAAAAATTCTTAATCTCAGGTATGGGTAATAGCCTTACATTATGTAAGAAAAGTTTACAATCTTTGATTCAATAGTGAGAAGCTGTGGGTTTAAATCCTTCAGTAGAAACTATGTCATTTATTAGTGGAGTTCTTAAGGATGGTCTTGTTCAGAAATCTTGTGTGCACACATAGAGCTTTAAAGCTAGTGGATCAAAGTGGCTCCAAATTACAGCCTGGATAGCTCAGTCTGTAAAGCACCAGACTTTTAAAATTGAGGATTTAGGGTTTAAGTCCCTGTTCCTGAAGAAAATATTCAGAGGCAATATTTAGGGTTTAATTATACTGGTAAAATTGTGGTACAACTTTTACAAGAATGATTGGCCATATGAATTCATTCTTTACATCATCCAAATGGTGATGGCTTAAGATAATGTTTCAATATTTTTACAAAATATATAAGTCAAATTTCAAAGAGTTGCTCTTAGTGTCCTCAGCTTTTTCTTGTTTCCAGATAATGATAATGATTCTTGAGGACATATACTTAATCAAGAGCTGCATTTGGATACCTTTATTTCTAATTAATAGATAAATAAAATACGCAAATGTAACTTAAAACCTTTCAATCATTCCAGTTATAATTACTCCTTAAGAGAAACAAATAAAGGTGTTATTGCCTATGTTAAAAAAATGTATGTGTTTGATATTCATATTGTTTACAAATACTGGAGCTAACTTTAATAGTGAACCATTTGAAACAATTTAATGTTGCCCATGTTACAGAGAATTTTAATATTTCTCTAAGATATTTTTTGTTATTAAAATTTAAAATTTAAAAACAGGGACAGATAGCTAACCCCCACCCCCACCACAGAACACAAAAAGTATTGCTTTAAACTTTTGCAGACCGATATTAAAGATCAGTGTGGATAGCCATTGGCATTAGAATAATTACTTGGGCCATGGTAAAATGGCAGGACCTGTTCAAGAATAAATGAAAAGAATTTATAAAAAGGGAGAGTTTAGGTTTTTCTCCACAGGATACTGCAGAAACTGATGACAACAAGGATTCATTCAACAAGCTACTGACATGTAAGTTCCTTAATGCCCTGATTGCTACTTCAAGAAGACTGAATGGAGCATATACTTTTAACTTTTAATTGGTCCCAGATGAGAAAGGCTCAACTGCCTTACTTTATACATGCTTAATGTTTTGGGACAGAAAACATTAGAGACCTTGGATCATAACCTTAAAATTTTGATAATAAGAAGGAGTTATAATGATTTTTCTGTGTCCTTTAATGTGACCAGTTAGTATTACAATATTAAACTGGTCTAAGAATTATTCTAATTTGAGATTCTCCTATTAAGAATCTTTCAGTCATTAAGGTTAACTTGGAACTTAATCTATTTTTACATAAGAAACAGCTTTTCTGCCGATTCTCCAAGCCACTTCCTCCACACCTAGAGGCCAGAGCTTAAGCTTGGTGGTTGCTAATTTACAACTGAATAGAACTTCCTAACTCTTCCAAGAGAAGCTATTGTGTTTTAACTGCTCTCAGCTTTGTGTTTCTGAACAGGCTTTTGTCTCCCCCTGCCAAACTCCAGCAAGCCAACAGCTGCAGCGGTCCGGAACTGGGAGATTTTACAGGCACGACTGACAGGATCACTGAGATGTGATAGGAATTATGAAATATCATAATTATGGCTTTGGTCTGTTTTTGGGAAACTAGATATGCTGAGAGGGCTGACAATCTATGAAGGGCACCCAGAGATTTCCAGCTATACCATTCTAAGACAGAGATGCGCGCCAAAAGGCCATGGCTTATTAATATTTTGCCACAGAGCCACGTTTGTGTTATAAATTTCACAAACTAGCTGCACGCATACTCAGGGACAGAATTTGGGAAGCTGAGAAATTCTGAGAAATTCCTAAGACACGACAGCTGAAATGAGCAAGATTTCCTGTGTGTAGGACTTAAATAGCACAAACGAATATTGTGCCTCAGTCCAGCTTTTTATTATAAAAGAAGGGAGAAAATGTAGCATCCCTTCCCCCATCAGCATGGCTGATGCTAGACCAGCCTTGGAAAGCCACACATGGCGAGGCATCTGTTGTTTTGTTAATTAGGCTAGCAGTAGCCCAGTGTCCTGTGGTCTGCTCTTGTGTTTCTCCTGGGACCCCAGCTCTGCCCAGCTCACCCTGGCTCTGCCCAGCTCACCGGCTCACGAGGGACATCCCACAATGCTTCAGGCTTCCCACCAAACTCCAGATGCCTGTGCAGAACCGACTGGGTGATCCCCCCCCCCCCCCCCCCCCCCCCCCCCCCCCAGTGATTCAGGAATCATTAAACAGTCACTTTGAACAGCAACCCAGTCTTGGCGACCTTACTTTCCCCTACCCAATCTCGTTTCAGCCCTGGACCATTTGCCTGGGAACCCAGGTCTGTGAATGTGGGGGTTTACTGTGGGCGGTGGACCCTAACAGCTAAGGATTTATCTATCTTGTTGATTTTCTAGAAGGACCAGCTTCTGCTTTGTATTTTTTCCTTTGTATAGTTCTTTCTATTTCCACTTGGTTTCAACCATGAGTTTGATTAGTTCCTGCTGTCCACTCCTCTTAGGTGAAAATGCTTCCTTTTGTTCTAGAGCTTCTAGGTGTGCTGTCAAGCTGATGGTGTATGCTTTCTCTAGTTTTTTTTTTTTTTTTTTTTTTTTTTTTTTTTTTTTTTTTTTTTTTTTTTTTTTTTTTTTTTTTTTTTTTTTTTTTTTTTTTTTTTTTTTTTTTTTTTTTTTTTTTTGTGGCACTCAGGGTTATGAGATTTTCTCTTAGGAATGCTTACATTGTGTCCCATATGCTTGTGTATGTTGTGGCTTCATTTTCATTAAACTCTAAAAAGTCTTTAATTTCTTTATTCCTTCCTTGACCAAGTTATCGTTGAGTAGAGTGTTGTTCAGCCTCCATGTGAATGTTGGCTTTATATTCTTTATGTTGTTATAGAAGATCAGCCTTATTCTCTGGTGATCTGATAGGATGCATGAGATAATTTCAATATTTTTGTATCTATTTAGGCTTATTTTGTGACCAAATATATGGTCAATTTTGGAGAAGGTACTTTGAGGTGCTGAGTAGAAGGTATATCCTTTTGTTTTAGGATAAAATATTTTGTAAATATCTGTCAAATCTATTTGGTTCATAACTTCTGTGAGTTTCAATGTGTCTCTGTTTCTATTTCCAGGATCTGTCCATTGATGAGAGTGGGGTTTTGAAGTCTCCCACTATTATTGTGTATGATGCAATATGTGCTTGGAGCTTTACTAAAGTTTCTTCAATGAATGTGGGTGGCCTAGCATTTGGAGCACAGATATTCAGAAATGAGAGTTCCTCTTGGAAGATTTTACCTTTGATGAGTATGAAGTGCCCCTCTTTGTCTTTTTTGATAATTTTGGGTTGAAAGTCTATTTTATTCAATATTAGAATGGCTATTCCAGTTTGTTTCTTGGGACCCTTTGCTTGGAAAATTGTTTATCAGCCTTTTACTCTTCTCATTGTGTCCTGGATTTCCTGGATGATTTGAGTTAGGAACTTTCTGTATTTTGCATTTCATTTGATTGTTTTGTCCATGTTTTCTATGGAATCTTCTGCACCTGAGATTTTCTCTTCCATCTCTCCATCTCTTTTTTTCTGTCGGTGATGCTCATATCTATGGTTCCTGATTTCTTTGTTGGATTTCTATCTCCTGAGTTGTCTCCTTTTGGATTTTCTTTATTGTTTCTACTTCCATTTTTATATCTTGGATGGTTTTGTCCAATTCATTCACCTGTTTGGTTGTGTTTTCCTGTAATTCTTTAAATGATTTTTATGTGTCTTCTTTAAGGACTTCTACATGTTTAGCAGTGTTCTCCTGTATTTCTTTATGTAAGTTATTAATATCCTTCTTAAAATCCTCTATCAGCATCATGAGATATGATTTTAAATCTGAATCTTGATTTTCCGGTGTGTTGGCATATCAAGGACTCGCTGTGGCGGCAGTACTGGGTTCTGATGATGCTAAATGGTCTTGGTTTCTATTAATAAGATTCTTATGTTTGCCTTTCGACATCTTTCAATCTCTGGTGTCAGATGTTCTAGATGTCTCTGGCTGTAACTTGTTCCTCCTGTGAGTCTGTTATCCTCTGTCAGCAATCCTAGGAGACCAGCTTTCTCCTGAGTACTGGAGTCAGAGCATTTCCTGGAGGTCAACTCTCCTCTGATGGGGAAGGTGCACAAAGGTCTGAGAATCAGTTCTGTCTCCTGTTGGAGGATGAAGGCCCGAAAGGACCCTGTCCAAGAAGCTCTGTTTCTTCTGAAGCCTGTGCTCTCTCCCGCATGGGCCTACCTCAGAGAGACCCCAATAGAAAAGGGAGATCTCACCTGAATCCCAAGGTCAGAGAAATCCCTGTAGGCAAGCTCTCCTCTTGTGGGGAAGGTGCACAGAATATTAAGGGTCAGCTCTGCTTCCTGGCTGAGGATGAAGGCCCGAAGAGACCCTGTCCCAGGAGCTCTGTTACTTCTGTGGTCTGTATACTCTCTTGTGCAGTTCAGCCTCAAAGATACCCTGGATAAATAATCATGTTAAAATAACTTTTAATTATGAGACATAATTATCATCATACCACTTATTAACCATAACCTTTCTAACTCTGTACTCTGATTGCCTGTTTTAACTCAGCTGTTCAGGCTCATAACTCCCCTCCACGCTGACTGATTCAAATTAGCTCCTCTCAACTACTCACTGAATTGCTCTACTTGGAAAACCTGCCTCTAAATTCCATGAATTGAACTTGTGCTGACTTTAGGAACTGAATGGAACTAAATGGAACTAAACAAACTCAACTAAACTGAACTGCAGCAAATTGTACTGAACTGAACTCAACTAAATTATTCTGTATTACTGGAACTCATCTGAACTAGACTCCCTTAACTATCCTTTCACTATGCTGCCTTGAAGTAGCCTCTCTTTCTTGACGGTTTTCATAAGAATTGAACACTTCAGTCATTGCGTAAAATCTTTCTCTGATTTGTGACTCTCTCTATAACTCAATAGAAATCACTTTCAAACATGGCTGTTTCCTTGTAAAAGCTAACTATACTGTCATTGTCTGAGATTAGAGGTGTACACTAACCTCATTTCTATATTTCAGTCCAAGAGACTAAAGGTGTGTTATTACAGCTGGTATACACAGCCTTGGAAGGTCTTCGGATTTTATTCCTTGCCAGAGCACTCATGTTGCTCAATTAAAAATCTTCTACACTCTTTGATTCATTTTGAAAATATATTTTTTGCCCCTATGTTTAAAAGTGAAAGTTGACTACAATATCATTATTTGCTAGGTCTTCATTTGTTTTGAGTATCAGGGTAACTGTGACATCATAAAATGAATTGGACAATGTCTTTTCTGTTTCTATTATGGGAAATAATTTGTGGACTCTTGGCATTAGCTCTTATTTAATGTGTGGTAGAATTCTCTGCTCAAGCCACCTGCTCCTGTAAATTCTTTTTTTTTTTTCAGAAGAATTTTAATAACTGCTTCTATTTCACTAGGGGTTATAGTTCTCTTTAAATTGCCTAATTGGTCTCAATTTAACTTTGACAGCTCATATTATCTATCTCTTTTAGTTTTTATATTTGTGTATGTTGTATATTCATTTTCATTCAGGTCTAGAAAGTTATTTCTGCCTTGTTTCATTTTTTTATTCTATCATATGTTCAGTTTGCTGAAGATATTTTCTATTTTCCCTACCATTTTTGATATCCAGCTTAAATTCATTGTGGTAACATGTAGTATGCTTGTTCAATTTTCTTATATCTGTTGAGTCTTTCTTTTACTCTGTGAAAAAAGAATTTGAAGAAAGTTCAATGAGGTGCAGAGAAAGAAGTACATTCTTTTATGTCTGTATGATATTTTTAGGTCCATTTGATTTCTAACTTTAGTTTTCTCAGGCATTTCTTGGATTGGTTTTTTCTGAATGATCAGTCTTTTGCGGAGATTGAAGTTTCCCCCACACACTGTGAGAATCAATATGTTATATAAACTATAGTTGTGTTTATTTTAGAAACTAGGGTCTCCTTTTGTTTAAGGAATAGATGTTAAGAATTATCCTCTGTCTCCACTACGAACTTTGTCTCTGTAATTACTTCCATGGGTATTTTGTTCCCCATTCTAAGAAGGAGTGAAGTATCCATATTTTGGTCTTTCTTCTTCTTGAATTTCATGTGTTTTGCAAATTGTATCCTGGGTATTCTAAGTTTCTGGGCTGATATCCACTTATCAGTGAGTACATATCATGTGTGTTCTTTTGTGATGGGGTTACCTGACTCAGGAATCCTCCAGATTCATTCATTTACTCAAGAATTTCATAAATTTACTGTTTTTAATAGCTGAGTTGTACTCCATTGTGTAAATGTACCACATATTCTGTGTCCATTCTTATGGGACATCTGGGTTCTTTCCATATTCTGGCTATAATAAATAAGGTTGTTATGAACATAGTGGAACATGTTTCCTTATTACAAGTTGGAATATTTTCTGGGTATATGCCAGGTGTGGTATTTCTTGATTTTCCAGTAATAAGGAACCACCAAACTGATTTTCAGAGTTATTGTACCAGCTTGCAATCCTACCAGCAGTGGAGAAGTGCTCTTTCTCCACATCCTTACCAGCATCTGGTGTCACCTTAGCCATTCTGACTGGTATGATATGGAATCTCAGAGTTGTTTTGATTTGCATTTCCCTGATGATTAAGGATATTGACCATTTTTTCTGGTGCTTCTCAGACATTCAGTATTCCTCTATTGTGAATTCTTTGTTTAGCTTTCTACCCCATTTTTAAATAGGTTATTTAATTTTCTGGTGTCCAACTTCTTGATTTGTTTGTATATATCGGAAATTAATCCCCTATTGTATTTAGGATTAGTAAACATACGTTCCCAATCTGTTGGTGGCCTTTTTGTCTTATTGACAGTGTCTTTTGCCTTACAGAAGCTTTCCAATTTTATGAGGTCCCATTTGTCAATTCTTGATCTTACAGCACAAGCCATTGCTGTTCTGCTCAGGATTTTTTTTTTCTGTGCCCATATCTTTGAGGCTTTTCCCCATTTTCTCCTCTTTAAGGAAGGACCATCCAGAGACTGCCCCTCCTGGGGATCCATCCTAAAAAAAACCACCAATCCCAGACACTATATTGCATATGCCTGCAAGATTTTGCAGACAGGACCTTGATATAGTCACCTTTTTTGAGGCTATGCCAGTGCCTAGCAAATACAGAAGTGGATGATCTCAGTCAGCTATTGGGTGGGACACAGGGCCTCCAATGAAGGAGCCAGAGAAAGTACCCAAGGAGCAAAAGGGGTCTGCAACCCTGTAGGAGGAACAACAATATGAACTAACCAGTACCCCCCAGAGCTCGTGTATTTAGTTGAATATATAGCAGCCTTTGGCCTAGTAGGCCATCAATGGGAATAGAGGCCCTTGGTTTGGGGAAGATCATATGCCCCAGTACAGGGGAATGCCAGGGCCAGGAAGCTGCTGTGGGTGGGTTCGGAGCAAGGCGGGGGAAGGTATAGGATACTTTCAGATTAACATTTAGAATGTAAATGAAGAAAATATCTAATAAAATAAAAATAAAAATAAATAAAGAATTATTCTCTAGTGAATTTTTTCTTTAGTGAATATACAGTTTAGTCCCAATCTTTTCTGATTAGCTTTCATTTTCTGACTAATCTATCTTGGCAGATATTAATACTGCTACACCAACTTGCTTTTAGAGACAACTAAGAGCAGTCTTTGTTGACTATCTAGTGTTCTCTCTCTCTCTCTCTCTCTCTCTCTCTCTCTCTCTCTCTCTCTCTCTCTGTGTGTGTGTGTGTGTGTGTGTTTGTGTATTCATGTTTACCTGTGTCTTTCCCCATTTTGTATTAGGTTATCTGGGATGAATCATTACCTGCATTTTCTTTGGTGTACTTAATATTTTAGGTTGTTTTTTTTTTCCTTCTGGTAACTTCTATAGTGCTGGATTTAACGATCTATATTGCTTGTTTCTGCTTTTGAATCAGAATGTCTCTTTTTCTTTGTTTACGATCACTGAATATTTTTCTTAGTCTCGTCTAACTTCTCTCATTGCTCACTGAGAGTCTGTAGCACATTTCTCTGGGCTCTTCTGATTTTTAGATTCTCCATCAGGAAGTTTGATGTTCTTCTTTTTGTTCTGCCATTGTATGTTCATTAACCTCTTTACATGTAGGCTTTTAATGTTATTTTGTTGTTGTTGTTGTTGTTCTGTACATTTAATGCTTTGATTATTAATCTCTTATTGAGTTAAATATTCTCTAATGATTTTCTTGTAAATACTTTCTGTCTTTTACCTAGTTTTCTACTCCTGTGTTCCTATAATTCTTAGATATGGCATTTTTATAGTGTCCTATATTTCCTAGATATTTTGTGTTAGTGTTTAAATGTAATTTTTTTCTTTGACAGAGGATTACATTTATTCTTTCATGTTTTTAATATGTGAGATCCTCTCTTCCCTCTATTTTTAAATTGGTATGTAATTTTACTCTTTTATTTGGATATTTTATTTGTTTGCATTTTAAATGTTACACCTTTTCCCAGTTTCCTCTTTCCCTATCCCATCTCCCCCCTTCTATGTGGGTGTCCCTCACCCACACACCCACCTACCCCCTCTTTCCTTATTGCCCTAACATTCTTCCATTCTGGGGCATCCATCCTTTTTCCAGTTCCTCTTTTTTTTCTCCAGATTTTTCTTTGTGTTTTCTTTGTTGCTTATATTTCTACTTTCAGGTCCTCATCTGTTTTACTCATTTGCTATCATTCTTTTGTTTTGTTTTTCATAGGTTTCTATAAGGAATATTTTCATTTAACCTTTAAGTAACTCATATTCATTCATACTATTTAAAGTCTTTGCTTATGCTTCATCAATGTTGTAATACTCAGAACCTACTGTAGTAAGGTTCTTGGACTCTAGGGGAGACATATTTTCCTGTCTGTTATTGATTATGTTTACACACTGGTGTCTATGCATCTGGGATATACAATTGGATTTTAGTTCTAGATGTGGATATCTGGTCTTATCTCTATTGGGGATATTTTACTTGTTTTCTGTTGCTCTGTCCAGTTCTTAAATTAGTGTGATAGCTTCCCAGTAAATTTGGGATCATTATAGTTATGGCCAATTTGAAGCTTATATAAAATGTTTTTCTAGATATTGGAAATTGAGTCTTAGGAATGGACATAGCCTAGATGGTTGTCCACAGATGGGAGAGTAGCAAAGTACTCAATCTCGATGTGCTTACTCCCTTCATAATGGTGCCAGAGAGTAAGAAGAGGCCATAGTTTATAGTCTGCCTAAAAGCTGTGCATAGGATTTGGGGTTGGTTATGGACGAGGGGAGAAAGAGTACTGAAGACCGGAAGCATGCCTAATTAATTCACTGGTCTTTCACAGAGAAAGCCTGCTGCATCTAAGGGTAATGATAGCAGGAAGAGTGGGAAGATTGTTGGAGGAGAAGGTTTGTGTGACCATCTGAAGATGACAACAAAGATTGGGAGTATGCAACAGCAGGTGGTCTTCTTTAGTGTTGTAGGTGAAACTGAGGGGAATGGATTTGGCCGAGAGGACAGAGTGGTGCAGATCTGTAGTTCTGGATAGTTCTTTCCTCTGCCTGAGTAAAATGAGGCTTCACAGGGAATGCTTGTCTGGTGTACTGAGATAGACAGATAAGTGTGGCAAACAGTGTTTTTAGGGGAAGACCCTGAAAAGCTCTACATGTGAGGAACTTGGTTGCCAAGCCCTATCATGATCATTTTTTTTTAACTATTCAAAACCTTACAGAAAAAGCAATGAATGTCCACATCAACTGGAAAACCATTCAGCACAGCATCTAAACTATTTTAAAATATACTCCAAGAATTTTCAACAGCATGATTACAAACATGATTGAAGCACTGGAAGTTTAGGCTGTTTGTAGTAATGAAAATATATTCTCCTATAAATTTTGATCTGAAATTAGTAGAGAATATGGTGTCTCAATGTTAAAAAATAAAAGGGGAGAAATGACAAAATAGTGAATTAGGTTTGGCAAAAAAGAAAAAAAATCAAACACAAAAACAAATGAATAGAACATTTAGTCAAACCACAAAGAGAAGATAAAATTATAAGAGGAATATAAGTGTGAGTTGCTGTCAACTTTTATAAACTTCTGTGTGTACAATTTGGAGACCTTTAGTCTCAAGTATAGAGTGTGCACTTGAAGCTATTACAATGTACGTTCTCTTGCTGTGTTTCTATAACAACACATTAAAAGTGGATATGGATAGAGATGAGGATGATAGAAATGAAGGAGGAGGGAACTATTTTGGTGCATTGATTCAGCAGGCAAGTATGTGTGCAGGAAAGATTTACTACATGACACCAACTACTGGAATGACATGGTAGAAGGAGGGAATTGAGCTGTATAATTTGTTCTATGTGGTCTCTGCTTCTTCCTATATAATAGCAGTGTTTCTAATTAAGAAATTAAAGAAAATCACTTCAGAAATCTAAACTTCTTTCTAATTAAGAAAACCTAAAGTGTTTTACAAATTCTAATATTATCAGAATTAATAATAAAAAAAATGAGTTGCCTAGGTTCTTAAGGCACATGTTATAAAATGACACATATTTACAAAAAATTCAATGAACAATTTTAAGTTTACAATTAATCCTTTATCAAATAAATACACTGAGAATATTATATGTAAATTATGCATGTGAATGTAGAGACCAAATCACATAGCGCTAATATAACTGAGCTTTAAACAACAAACATTTTACAACAAATCATTATGAAAACAGGAAGCGGTGTGGTATTTCTCCATATCAGAAGGAAAGTGATGGTAACCTAAGAATCTTCAACTAAATGGTAATATCTTTAATGATCATCAGAAGCAGATATATTACTTAGATGCTTTTAACATTTAACAGATAAGACATCAAATATAAATCCTAATGAAAGAAAATTAAATTACATTGAATATGCTACATACAATTAGTTTATTTTAAAGGTTTATTCATGCTAATAATATCTGCATGGGTCTTTTGCCCACAGGTGTAGCTATGCACCACATGCATGGAGTTTGTGTTGCGTACAGAAGAGGGTATTAGATCACTTGTAACTGAAGTTACAACTGATTGATAATCATCATTTGCATGTTCAGAATTGAACCCTGGTTCTCTCAAAGACCAGCCAGTGCTGCAAACCATTGAGGCCAGCTCCCAACTTCAAGTATAATTATTTGTAAATTTGAGTTTTAGACTCTAAATTTTAACTGTATATTTGATGGAATTAGTCACTCCTGGTTTATATAAAACATATAATTGTTTGGGAAAATTATGCCACTGTTGCTACTTCATATGAAAGTCTGGAAATTTGCTTCCTTTTCATAGCAAATACATTGATTCCAATATGATGACATAAATAATTTTATTCTCTTTGGATCTTTATAAAGGTTTATTAATTAAAGATCCTCAAATTTCCCTTGAGAACTTGGGAACTCATTTCTGATTGTAATGACATAGTTGTCATTTGACTTGACTGGAATCTAAAAAAAAAAAAAAAAAAAGTCACGTTTCACTTTCATGTGAATTAAAGGCCTTGATGATCAAAGAGTTTTTATTTATTCATTGAAAGAGAGAACTTAATGGTCAATATAGTATAGGCAATTTAAAGCTTTGCCAACCCTAACCCAGAGAGACCAATTCTAGATGCCAATGTACTACTTAGTTTAATGGGCATCCATACCTTGATGTTTCTGCTGAGGCAGCTTCTGAA